>CBVK0101198127.1:0-12420 GCA_900067695.1 Picea abies | reverse complement strand
ATACTAATATAATAATATATAAAGTTAAATTGTAATTAAATATAGTTAAATTGTAATTATTAAAAGTAATTATATGATTAATTATATAAAAGTAATTATATGATTAATTATATGATTAATGATTATTAAAAGTAATTATATATTGTAATTATTATATATGAGGATTAAATATAGTTAAATTGTAATTATTAAAAGTATTAATAAAGCTTAATTATGAAGTAAAAAAAAAGGGGGGGGGGGTTTAATTGTCAAGTATAAATAAAGTTAATCAGTTTAGACCCGCACTGAACCCAAGGTTGTTATCTCGAAGGCTCACTAAGGTTTGTTTTCTCTTCCAGAATCATTTGATTGAAAGGGTTTCTCCTTCCTTACGACGATTTCAAGAGGCTGGCGCAGTATTGGAGTTGACCAGCGCAGGACCATATTGAGTATATGGTCGGCGCAATATTGGAGTGAACTGGTAGGCACACACAATTGGCTCATTGTAGGTAGACTGGCTAATAAGGAGAGAGTCATATCTTCCCGCAACTCCTGAGAAAATATTGAGACTGTAGCCATGTCGTCCGTAAATAAAGAGGTCCTTTTTTTCACTTTATCTGCTCATAGGTGCTCAAAAAGGAGGGAGTTAAGAACTAATAATAACTTCTAAAGGAGTTTGTAGGGTTTCTTCGAGGGTTTACTGGTGGGGGTAAAATAAAGATAATTTAGCTTTAATTTGAGGTAAAGTAAATTTAATCTCTATTCTAAATTTAGAATTAATCTAAGCTTTAATCTATAATTGAGTTTAATCCCTAAGTTAAATAATAAAATATGGCTGAACTTTAACTATTATTAGTTAAGGTGTCATTAGGACTTAGACTAGGACAAGCAGGAAGGAGGCAGCATATTCATTAGAAGCGTAACATAGGAAGTCGCGAGTGAAGCGCAAAGCTAGCGTAGCTACAGGGCAAAGGAACCAATAGTTATTTTCGTAGGGGCGAGAAATGAAGCTTAGATGCTTAAACCTAACCTTAACCTAGCCAATCCCCTAATGGAGTAATGTCTGTTTACAGACAAATAAAGAAAACTTATGCCTAACCCTATTTCTAAAGTTTAGTAGCACCAATTTAAAACATCCTGGAACTCACCCTGACAACTTTGGTTGATGCAGGTCAAAGCACACAGGATGGTCATGACTTGAGGGAGTCGAGGCAGGGGAGCGTCGTCGCAAGCACCTCCAACACCACCAGCGCCACCACCACCATCGCCCAAACTAGCCCTCATACTGCGCTCGTTGGAAGCCATCAACGAGACTTTAAAGGGGCGACAACCAACAGGGACTGAAGCAAAACCCCCACCGTCTGGAACAGGTAATCCAGAAGTGTCAAGAGATTCAGGGGGAGGACCTCCACCTGAAGACATCACGCAAGAATTGCAAAAGATCAAACTTCTGGAGTTTGCCGGAGGTCATGCCAGTGAATGCGCGGAAGCATGGTTGGAAGGCATGACCAGGTGTTTTTCCCTAAGGGACTATGCGTCCAACTCAAAGGCAAAGATCGCCATTTTTCAGTTAAGGGACAGCACCCTGAACTGGTGGGGTAACCTGGAAAGACAATTGCACCTTACCCTAGACACAGTATCTTGGGAACTTTTTGAGGAAAGGTTCAGGAGGAAATATCTACCGGCGTACTACGAGGAACAACAGGTTGGGGCATTTCATGCCTTAGTACAGGGAAACAAAATGGTAGAAGAATATGAGATCAGGTTTATGGAACTGGTCAAATATGTGTCATATTTGGATAGTGACCAATGACAGGCAGAGCGCTTCATCTATGGATTGAACCCCAGGATAAGAGCTATGGTGAGGATGTGGAAGCCGTCTTCAGTAGAGGAGACGGTGGAAAGTGCGCGTTATGTGGAATAACATATGAACTTGACTGGGGGTGCAAGACCAACATTTCCGCATCACTCGGGATTCGTAGGAAAGGCCCCGAGGACATTTCCTAGGGGAGGGGGCTCAAGGCCACCACCATATGGTCACAAATTTGCGCCAAGGACAGAAGCTGCAGGGATTTCAATGGCAGCGAGCGCAGCACCTCGATCATCGCCAACAACGCAGACAGGTCCAGTGGGACAAGTATAGTCCAGGATCTGCTACTTGGGAAGACGCCAAGACACTACGGCGAGACTATCCCTCACTATTTTGACCATCTCGAGAACATGTTTCTCGAAGGTGGGGTGTATGTAACACCACCTTTTGACTTAGACAACTAGGATTACCTGAGGCCTATACACTTTATTTTCTCGCCACGGTGAAACTATTAAGTAATACACTTAAACTTTAAAATTTATGAACTTTTATGAATGTTTAAATGTTATTTGATGATGATATATATGATGCGATCTACTACGTGCATGTGAATTTTATGAATGATTAAATGTTATTGATGATGATGTATGTAATGCAATCTATTATGTGAATGTAAACTTTACGAATGTTTAAATGTTACTAATGATGATGTATATGCTGCAACACATTGTGAGAATGTGAATTAAATGAATGTTTAAATGCTATTAGGATGATGTGGATATTATGCAATCTAGTTTGAGTAAATGATAATCTTGTGAATGGGTGCCGAAATTGAATTATGGGATATTATGAGATCTATTTCTAATTGGAAGACTTGATGTTAACTTACCGGTACAGGGATACCAAAGTGAAATGATGCTAGTATGCAATTACATGATGATAATGCATAGAAATGTATGAGTTTGTGTTACAGACTAATCTGCAGGTTATGGGCTATGAAATAGCCAAGGGATAATAATGATGAAAGTGTATATCAGGACCACTGACCGAGAAACATTATGGTATGAATATTGTATTTGGAAATTTATATTGGTTTGGATGCATTGCTATGATATGTGGATCAATGCATGATTTCAGGTAACGACACTACCCAAAACTGAATAAGTGATGACAAAACCTCCAGCAACATGGTGCCACTGTATATTCCATTGTAGGGTGTTGACCATGGTTCTGTTAGGAGGGGTTGAGGCATTTCCCACTGTGTATCCTCCATTGTAGGGTGGGCCATCGTAGGGGTGGACCCTAGATTTGATTAGGAGGGGTGGAGGCATTTCCCACCGTGTATCCTCCGAAACCTAAAGTCATGGGAGAACGGTGCTAGTCACGCTCCCCAGGTCATGTAATGATGACTGTCAGTTGCCTGCTAGGGAAGCTTGGTTGAGATAGCAACACTTCCACTTACGGGTTCTATTTGGAGTTAGGTCAGTATAGCTGACGCTCCAAGATAGTCTAGCAGAGGACGGATATGAATGAAGTTGGAAGTAGGTTAGGGAGGAAGGATGAGTAGAATAGTTGAGACTATATGGAGATCTGTCTTGCGGTGGGATTTGATGAAGAAAAACATGTATAAATGAATATTCATTATTATGTAACTAACCACCGTTGTTTAAAAATAAATTATTGAATTGAACAATTGTAATTAAACGAATTCTCACACAATTAATTGATGGTTGTCTTTTATAAAAGACTAGTCTTGCTGACTGGATTGAATGCATACATAAATTACTAAAGGATGACAGTTTGATTATTAGTACATGCACAAGATTTGCATGTACTAGCTACACATGCATTTCTTATACATATACACTAGTATGTATGAACTTTCTTGACTTACTTACTGATAATGTCAGCTACTTGTTATGAATGTGTGAACCATGTTCTTGTTCTTTGTACCATAAGATACCTTAACTTCGGGACGAAGTTTCCTGAAGGGTGGGTGTATGTAACGACCCTTGATTATTAAGTATAATTAATTTAATAAGATAATCCAAAAAGATTAGCTAAACTATATTTATGTCTTAAAATAACATTTCTAATTGATTATTATTTAAATAGTTGTTCATGATGGTTAATGATTAATTTAATTATCAATTAATTCATTAATTAATAAAGTATTAAATAAAAGGTGGATAATAAAATATAATATTTAAATTAAATTACGTATCCCACAAGGGATAACATATTAAATACATGTGGATGAAATAATAAAGGAGGGATAAGGGTATTAACGGCGGGAGGATAAGGGGTAATAAAGGAGTTAGGTAGGGAGTTAATGGGGGGAGGAGTGTCGGTGAAGGAGGGATAAGGAAGGAAAGGAGTTGGAGGGGAGGATGATTCCACGGGGAGTTGGCCATGGATTTTGGGGAGCTCTGAGTATTGCAGAGAGGGAGGAATTTTGTGATTTGCATTGACACAGTGGACTGGGGTTGCTGGGGGTTTTGGGCACGGAGGGCTAGGATATCTGTTGATATCCTAGGGCTAGGAGCTAACTAGTCGGCAGGGAGGTCGGTTTTGGGTAAGTGTTCTAAAGAAGCGGGGAGGTAGCAAACTGCGGACAATAGGAAGGATTATTAGCATCAGAGTTAAGGTATTTAATTCAAATTTATGCATTGTTTTAATTAGATTTACTACTCATTGATAAATTTTACTTGCGTAAGTGTTGAGAAAATTTGGAATTATTCAGAAAATTTGGAATTATTCTTCTTTTATAAATCTAGTAGAAATTACTGTACATTTGGTAGAATTACTAGCTGTTAATTTAAAACTGGTCTTTACAAGATGTGATTTTCTCGCCAACGTATGATCACTAGAATTTATTTCCTCATTGATGTTTCAACACATGATATTCTTCCTTATCCGATATGTTGGCACATGATTTGTTTCCTTCATCGATAAAATATATTTCCTTCTCCCTCATAAAGATCTTTATTTCTTGCTGATGCTTCAGCCAAATATTTCCTTTCTTGTTCGATGTATCGACCAAATATTTCCTTTCTTTTTCGATGTATTGGCCGAAGTTTTCCTTTCTTCACTAACGTTTTGATCGAAGATTTCCTTTTTTCATTGATTTATTGGCTGAAGATTCATTTTCTTTGTCGATATGCTCCTTTGTTGGCGACTTCGAAAGTTTTCTGCTTGATGGAAAGTTATCCTTTTCCATGCTAGAGTTTCGACCACTTATATTCTTTCTTTTATGATTAATTATCTTATTTCCTCTTCGACATTTAAGAGAAATTATCACTTTTATCATTGGTGTTTCAACAAACAATCCACTAAATTTCTCGCCGGTGTTTTGACAAAAAATCCAATTTTCTTGTTGGTGTTTCGGTGAACAATTCACTTTTCTTGTTGGTGTTTCAATGAAAAATCCACTTTTCTGTCCAAAAAACTTCCTTGTCAGTGGCCCAAAAATTTCTTTTCTTGTTGACACCTTGTATCGATGACCTCAAAAGATCTGTAGTCACTGATGTATTGGTGAAGGATTTACATTCTTCGTCGATACACACTATATCAACGACAAAGGAACATCTTGATACTTAATCGATTTTCACATTTTTTGGTCTCATGACTATCACAAACATCATGAAAATGATTAACTTGAATTTCTAAGCCAAAATCGACCAACTAGAGGAAAAAATGACCCCCACACCATGACAACAACATAAAAAATTTCGGATTTTAGGGCTTTGACCTGATTTTCATGTGCTGGGAAAAAATGATTTTTCACCCAAAAACTACAAACATATTAAAATTTTCTCTGATGTAATAGACCCATAAAATCTTGGTGTTGTAACCAGAGATCTAATACCACTATGTAGTCCCCCCACTACTAAACCCATAATTTTTTTTCTGATACTGTTGAGATTAAATGAAGTGAAACATGCTTAAACACTCATGCGTCTAGCAACACTTTCAAATAATGAATGAAGATAAATTAACATTCCCATAATAACATTTAAATTACTAAAAACTCATAGTTTATGCACAACAATAAAAACCATTATTAAAAATAGAGAACAAAGATCAAACACTTATATTTTAACAACAAAAGTGCAATCGACCGCATGGGATGAACATCCCTCCAACCTTAGATTTTATTCTCTATATCTCAATAGAAAATCACCCCCTAGTTGGAGCTACGAATCCACAAAAGTGGGTGTCTCTCATATCCCAATATACTCCCACAACAAACTAGGTTTCCTGCAACTATCCCAATCCACCAACTCTCTTCCCCTCAAGCTACAAATGCAAGGAATGGGATCCCCCTTCACTGCACACAGTCCCTTAGGCCTTCCCACTTCCCCCAGGGCTCCAACATAGATTGTTTAGGAATATCTATTGTTGGAGATTCTGGGAACTCTAGCTTCCATAGGAAAAAAATAACAACAACAACTCACTACTTATAGGGAAAAAAATCACTCTACATGCTTAAAAACTTGCTTCTTCATGAATTTGTATCTCCAAACAAGCTTCCCCCAACACCTACTATGGATGCCTTCAAGATCCAATGCTCTCTACTCCCTTACTACAAAAATTGCATGTAAAAACTGCTCACAATGGCCATTAGAATTTCCATTTTACCCATGCATTTGACTCTCATATTCCCCAAGGTTTATTTTACTTAGACCCCATGCTCTCATAACTATGGTATGTGACTTTTTACACCAACCCTCTTACATGTGTTTAATGATTGAGCTTTTGTACACTCAAAATGAAATTAGAAGGTTTACTCAAAACAATAATTTTATGAAAGTGGGTTGGAATTAATACCCATGAATAATCCCCCCCCCCCTTAGGCCGGAATTAATACCCATGAATAATCCCCCCCCCCCTTAGGCCCCTCTCTTAGACATTCCCTTCTCTTGTGGAATATTACCCCCTTATTACTTCGTATGTGTCCATCTGCAGGTGACATCACATTTATTTTATTATTACAATATACAATGTTTACATATTACATATTCGGGCCCATGGATGTACGTCGTATTTAATTACACATCGCTAAAATGGGGAATAAAAACAAGGATGTTACAATTTGGAGACATGGTTAAATATGTTACAGGGTTATTAATTTGCTCAAATTTTTCCGACATCGAAAATATCACTTTCGTTCTCCTTAAATCCCTTCCCATGTCAAATATTGATGGGAAAGTTATTGGGAGATATTTAACGAAGACGAGTCTACAACATTTAGGATAGGACCCACTTGGAATTCCTTTATTGATTCCCTCAAGGAGGAATTATACCTGATTGGAAACTATGGTGCACAATAAATACGATGGATAACTCTACATTAGGAAGGAGACCAAATAGTGCTAGAGTACACCAAAATCTTCCATACCTTACAATCAAAACTGGGTATCAAAGACTTTGAGTGGAACTTGGTTTTGAAGTAATATAGTGGCCTACACAGGCACACCCAATAAGAGATGGATTTCTGGGACATCTCCTCGATGGGATCCACTTATCAATATGTTGTCAAAATTGAGCAGAAATTTAAACGACGAAATAAGCAAGAGTTTAGGTCTGCAAATCCGCCACAATAGAAGTATGGTAAATGCGACCCTAACTCATAGAAAAAGGATCAAAATAGGGAGAGATAACCTCAAGAAAACCAATCTAAGTCTTAGGAAAGGAATGGTAATGGGATTTCGAAGAAGGAAATTGGAAAGTGGTTTGAGTTCCAAAAAATCCACTAGTACAACACTGATGAATGCCACTCAAAATAGTCATTGTTGGTCAGGCTTAAAGAAAAAGAGTTAGACACCGACTCAGACTCTGATTCAGAACATGATAAGGGAAAGTGGATCATCGACATAGAACCCAATGCTACCATATCAATAAAAAATATCCAACCAAAAGAGTCAGAGGAGCTTGAGGCTAGGGAGTGCCTCTTTCATTCACAGATGTAGGTGAAGGGGACCCATCTACATTTCATTGTTGACAGAAGGAGCCAAAAAAACCTTATCCCATCCAAGGTCGTCAAGATATTGAAGCTTCCGACAACTCCATACCCCCATCCATACACCATCATTTGGTTGAGCCAGGGATGAGGCCTTCGTGTTAGCCAACAATGATGCTTTTCCTATGACAACAATCCCTTCAAAGATGACGTACTGTGTGATGTTTCCCCACTGAAAGTTTTTGATGTTATTTTAGGAAAAATATATATGTAGAAACATAATTCTATTTATGAATCCTAGTCCTGTAGTTCCATTATTACTTTGGGAGATCATCCCTACATGGTACTAGAGGTAGTTTTGAATACTGCAATTTCATTTATCTCGACTAAACAATGCAGAAAGGTAATCTCTTAGAACACAAAGTTTTCCCTCTTGATGTTTTGGTTACAAGGCTTAAAAAATGTCACCATGACCACCATATCTTCAACACAAGGTATCTCTACATAATAGAAGCAGATGGACAAGGTTGTAGAGGAATATAGAGACATCTTTTCCTCATCTATATGGATGCCTTTTCACTCTTAGGTCAAACAACCCATTGAATTGATACATTGTGCTCCCTTAACCAATGGTCCAATATACATATGCCCCCTTTTGGAAAATGAGGAACTAAAGTGTCAAATTCATGAGCTCATTCGAAAGGGCCACATTCGACCGAGCTCCTAACCTTGTGGGATCCCTATTGTGTTGGTGCATAAGAAGGATGGAACATGGAAACTCTTTATTGATCATAAATCACTTTCAAGAACCGATACACAATACCACAGATTGACGATCTTCTTGATTAGCTTAAGGGTGCCAAGTTATTTAGTAAGATTGATCTCATGTCAGGCTACCACCAAGTTCTGATAAAAAAAACTAATGTATGGAAGACAATCTTTGAATATAAATGTTGGGTTCTTTTTTCCACTTGGGTGAGAAAAATGAGGTCCCTTAACTAGATAGTTAGGCTATCATGATAGCACAATAATTTGTTAGTTGATTAAGGGATCAACTAAGTAGAAAACAAGAAGTAAACAAAAAAGAAATAAAACTAAACTAAGCATGCACCAACTAAAATTGATGCAAGAAAGAGATACAAGGAATAGCTACCAAATGAGTATGATCTTCAAATTGATAACACCTTGGATAAATACGGGAACTTATGAGTCCCCTCTTCCTCCTTGGGAAATCTCTTGAGTCCCCAAATACAGATCTTTCTCTCTTCTAACAATGGCTGAAAATGAAACACAATGGTGAAGAATTGATAGTTGGACTTCTCAAGAGAAGAGAGGTGCAACACTTGCTATGAATGATCAAAGAGTTCTAGGAGAAAAATGGTTTCTCAAAGACAAATTGAACATTATAAAAATACTCAAATTTCTTCTTCTTCTTTGCATACAATGACCCTTTATTTATAGGAGGATGGAAATATTTTTCCAAACTAGTTTCAAATGTGAATGGGAGGCATTTGGAGGTACCTCCCATCCCTTTCAGTGATCCCAAGGCGGAATTTGGGTATTGGGGAGATCCACTCCATCCCAGAAGTGGTTGAGGCCCAACCAAAATCATCAATGCGTCATTTCCGCATTCGCATGGGTATTCTGACTGTCAGTTGCACGTGCCACTCACTGTACACGCTGTATGCCATGCTAACCCACACGGATATGTGCATTCTAATTGTGCTTAATACACGTGGAACTTCAGAACCACTTTTGTATAGTTTTGTACTTATTTTTCCAAATTGAGTGTAATCCTTCCATAATTATTGGGAGTATGTTGTGCTTATGCTGACTATTTCTTCATCCATTTTCTGTGTTTGTGGTAAGCAATTTTTCGGTGATAACAATAAAGAAGGCATTTTTGAGTGCTTGTTCATGCCTTTTGGCTTGAATAACGATCCAAAAACATTCATGAGGATTATGTATGATATCTTTTGGTCATTAAAAACTCTTTTGTGGTCATATATTTGGATGACATTCTTATCTATAGCTAGACTTGGTGATCCAGGGGATCAAATTTTGCTCAAAATTCAAAGTGCTCAGAATCACCTCAAATCGAACAGGTACATAGGCCTCATCGTCACGAACCCAACGCAACTCAAACGGGTTCAAATGGACGTCGGATGAGTGAGATATCGCGTTTTTTTCAAATTGTCAAACAAGGAAAAAACATTTGTTGACTGTACAGTCCGTACAGTTGCTGACGTGGCAAGGCCATATGTTGACATGGCAGGGCCATATGCTGACATGGCAGGGCCATACGCTGACATGGAAAGGTTGAGTTGGCAGACAGTTGGCAGTTGTGAGGTTGAATCATATCTCGACACGTGGCATATCTTTGGCAAGTGGGATGGTGCCACGTGGCCCAGATGTGGGCTGCTACGTGGCACCGTTTTTAGTTTGGTTGGTTGTTAAAACTATATGGAGTCCATGGGGGTTGAACCCCAGACCTCCCACCAAGGTGGAGTGCCTTCACATGGCGTGGGCTACCAATAGTCCATGCATTAGTTCTTGTTATATATATATGGTTTCAAATATATTTGGATTTGATTTTTGTTAAGTTTTGGGCGCGGTCCGGGCTGGGGCTTAGCCCCAGCCCCCATTCACATACATATAACCATATGACCACCCACACATGAATTTCAACTGGAGTCACAACCCCGCGTGCCTGGACACTTGGCGCTTATTCATACGATTTGGAGTTTAGCCCCTTTTATGTGAGGAGGTGCGGTCACATGACCCACACGTCCAACGGCTTGCGATTAGGGGGCTAGGTTCCCTAACCGTTCTACAGTTGCACGTGATTTTTTGGTTATGTGCTCGGTACTAAGTTTAAGCACGGAAAAATGCGCGGGGGCTAGGTTGGACACACAGAGGTGCAATTTGGCGATCCATAGATAACAAGTTTGAAGGGGAACTTCCAGGAAGCCTATCTTCTTCAATTTTTGGCCAAACCAGGTGCCGAAAAATCCCAGCTAGGGGTTTTTGGACATTCTGAAGCCATTGGAGCCATCTATTTGGAATTTTAAGCATTTTAAAATACATATTTTATCACTTTGAGCAAATAATA
The DNA here is from genome assembly GCA_900067695.1 of Picea abies. Lineage (NCBI taxonomy): Eukaryota > Viridiplantae > Streptophyta > Pinopsida > Pinales > Pinaceae > Picea > Picea abies. The sequence continues at coordinate 1,557 of CBVK0101198127.1, read as the reverse complement.
TAAAAGATCCATTGGAAGCTGGACCAGGAGATGTGGCACAAGAGAGGGGTGAACTCCTTTATCATTTTCTATGTTATGTGTTTACTGTTCAATGTATTTTGATAGTTATTATTGCATCTTGAATGTGTAATTTCTATAAAATTTGTGTTTGCAAATTGATCCTTTTGCATAAGAACACTTAAATAAAACTTGCAAAGATTTTCAAGAATACAAGCCTTTATCATTTTCAGATCATGTTGGTATCAGAGCTTAGGTTTTTGAAGGCTTGATTATTTGCAAGTGTTTTGTTTTCTGATGCTCACAAGGTTGAAACTCACAATAGGAGAAGGTCAACTTGTAGAGCCAAGTTCTCATCCTTCAAGAAGAAAGATTATATCATCACCTCAAGCTTCAAGGAGGCATTCACCAAGTATGGCTCATGAAGAGAGTCATGAAAATATTCCTACAGAAGATGAAGATCTCAAAAAGGCTTTCATGGATATGAGGGAAATGATGAAAGTCTTGATGGAAGAAAGGAATGCAAGGTTGCAAGGTGAAGGCTCCAACCCTTCAAAGAACAAGGGAGACAGTGATGATAAAACTCCAAAAGGAAATGGAGGGAATGGTGCTACTCCACCTCCCTCACCTCCATCTTCCTCTTCTTCTACCAGTTCACAACCTCTTCCAAATTCTCCAAGGGGACATGGTAAAATTCCTCCACAAATTCCTTTGTTAAAGCTTGATATTAAATTTGAATTGCCAATGTACAATGGAGAGGTAAATGCTAAGAAATTAGATAACTGGATTCGTCAGATTGAGGTGTATTGTAGGATACAAAAAATTCAAGATGATGAAACTAAGATTCAACTTGCTTCTTTAAGATTGGATAGTGCAACACTCATTTGGTGGGAAGCCAAGACTCAAGAGGACATGAAGAAACATGGTAAAATTTTAACCTCTTGGAATGATTTTATTGTTGCAATTAAAAAACAATTTTACCCATTGGCATTTATGCAAAAAGCTATTATGGATTGGCAAAATTTTAGACAAGCTAAAGGGCAAAATGTGCAAAACTTTACTCAAGAATTTAGGAGAAGAGCTTTGGTTTTGGGAGTAGATTTGTCTTCTCAAGAAACTTTACTCAAATACATTGGAGCTTTACATAGTTACTTGAGATATACAATACTCATGTTTAACCCTTCAAATCTAGATGAAGTTTGTGTTCAAACAACTCATTTGGAAGCAAGAGGAAGGAATGAAACTCGTGAGGGTAACACGAAGCCTTTAAGTCATGGAGACAAAGGAAAGAGGAAGTTCAAGGGCAATGGAAAAAATAATGTTGCTGTTAAGAAAGAGGGAGAAAAATTTACATGCAAACATTGTTCAAAGGATGGCCATGATGAAGACCATTGTTGGAAACTTCATCCTGAAAGAAGACCCAAAAAGTTTGGCAACAAAGGGAAGTCAAAGACTACTGCAACCATACAACATGATTTAGGTTCTGATTCGGGTGATGAAACAAAAATTACAGCCATGGGTTATCAAGGTAAGGGTTCTATTGCAAGTACTAGTTCTTCA
>CBVK0101198125.1:0-17834 GCA_900067695.1 Picea abies | reverse complement strand
AATGTTGAGAATTTGAAATTGTATGAGCCTCCTTTGATTGATGATCAAGGAGAACATGTTCAGATTCCTTCTATAGATGATTTCTCCCTAGAATATCTTACAAAACTGCATGAAGACACAATCCTTGATAGGAGAATGAGAACTTCAAAATGAGGAAATGTGGAATATCTTCGAATTGGTCTTAAAGGCACAAATCCAAGAAAAGCCAAGTGGATTGAGGTTGGGAAGGTGAGGGAACTATACCCTCATCTTTAGATAGAATGAAAATAGACTTTGGAGGTCCAAAAGCTTTCCAATGGGGAGGTGTGATCCAGGGGATCAAATTTTGCTCAAAATTCAAAGTGCTCATAATCGCTTCAAATCGAACAGGTGCGTAGGCCTTGTCATCATGAACCCAACACAACTCAAATAGATTCAAACAGACATCAGATGAGTGAGATATCACGTTCTATTCAAATTGTCAAACAGGCAAAACAATTTTGCTAACTGAACAGTCTGTACAGTTGCTGACGTGGTAGGGCCGTACGCTGATGTGGCAGGGCCGTACACTGACATGGCAAGACTGAGTTGGAAGATAGTTGGTATTTGTGAGGTTGAGTCATATCTCGACACGTGGCATATCTTTGGCAAGTGGGATGGTGCCACGTGGCTCAGACGTGGGCTGCCACGTGGCACCGTTTTTTAGTTTGGTTGGTTGTTAAAACTATATGGAGTCCGTGGGGGTCAAACCCCGGACCTCCCGCCAAGGTGGAGTGCCTTCACATGGTGTGGGATACCAATAGTCCACGCATTAGTTCTTGTTATATATATGGTTTCAAATATATTTGAATTTGATTTTTGTTAAGTTTTGGGCGCGGTCCATGCTGGGGCTAAGCCCCAACCCCCATTCACATACGTATAACCATATGACCACCCGCGTGCACATTTCAACCGGAGTCACAACCCTGTGCCTGGACACTTGGCGCTTATTCATACGATTTGGAGTTTAGCCCCTTTTATGTGCAGAGGTGCGGTCACATGACCCACGCGTCCAACGACTTGCGGTTAGGGGGCTAGGTTCCCTAACCGTTCTACAGTTGCATGTAGTTTTTTGGTTATGTGCCCGGTGCTAGGTTTAAGCACGAAAAAATGTGCAGGGGCTAGGTTGGACACACAGAGGTGCAATTTGGCGATCCAGAGACAACAAGTTTGAAGGGGAACTTCCAGGAAGCCTATCTTCTTCAATTTTTGGCCAAATCAGGTGTCGAAAAAGCCCAGCTAGGGGTTTTTGGATGTTCTGAAGCCATTGGAGCCATCTATTTGGCATTTTGAGCATTGTAAAGCACATATTTTATCACTTTGAGCAAATAATATAAAAGATCCATTGGAAGCTGGACCAGGAGATGTAGCCCAAGAGAGGGGTGAACTCCTTTATCATTTGCTATGTTATGTGTTTACTATTCACTATATTTTGCTGGTTATTATTGCATCTTGAATGTGTAATTTCTATAAAATTTTTGTTTGCAAATTGATCCTTTTTCATAAGAACACTTAAATAAAACTTGCAAATATTTTCAAGAATACAAGCCTTTATCATTTTCAGATCACTTGGGTAGAACATTTGTAGCACATTCAATAGGTCTTGAATACCCCACAACAACATAAGTTATATGCCAATATGGAGAAATGATCATTCAATATGAAGAGGATTCAATACATAGGGTACATCATGGATGAATGTAGGGTGCATATGGACCCAACCAATATCTAATTCATTCATGATTGTCCAACCCTGACGATTCATGTTGGGGTTCTCTCATATTTCTTGGACCATAAGTCAAGTGGCCAAATGTGGAGCTAAATCCAATTTTTCCTTGATTGAATCATAATATAAAGAATTCTAGTATTTGAAATATTTCCTTTGCTCTACACCTGACCTCACATTGTTATACCTGTACAAACCATTTGATATTGAGACAGATGCCTCTAAATGTGCTATCGATGCAATCCTCACTCATAAGGGATATACAATGGCCTATCATAGTGAAACACTATATAATGTTGTCTAAAGATATACCACCTATGAAAATGATATGTACTAAATTGTGCAAGCATGTTGATAGTGGAAGAGTTATATTCTAGGAAAGGAAACAATCATCCAATCTGATCACAAGATTCTAAAATTCATGTAGACATAAGGAAAGCTACAAAATGATCACCATCAGAAGTGGTTCACATACCTGCAACAATTCCACTTGAACATTAAGTACAAAAATGGCACCACCAATCATTTTATATACTTCCTGAGTTGACCCTCGGTTGTGGCACTAATAAAAGTTCTTAACTTCTAGGGGAATGATACCTCCTAGTGGCCACAATTATACAAGAATGACTTTGAATTTGATGCTACTTATTATACATTGAGTGTAGGAAAACAAGTTCTGGAATACCACCTTTACGATACGCTCTTGTCCTATATGGGCCATCTTTGTGTTCCTTCAAATGAGTGTTCAAAGCTAATTTTGGAGGCACATTATAGTCGGGTGGCATGGTACTTTGTTTTGGAAAAGACAATAGCAGTCCTTCAGAAGTATTTCTATTGGCCAAGATTTGACAGGATATCAACTAGTATATCAGGTTGTGCATTTCTTGTGCCATCACTAACCCATCCATCAAGAAGTAACGACTGTACACTCCTCTCCCTACGTTAGAAAATACATAGGATCCAGTCTACATGGATTATATGTTAGGTTTTCCCTCCACTAAACATGGTCATGATTTTGTCTTTGTGCTTGTCGATCAATTCTCTAAGATGGTCATTTTGGCACCATGAAAAAATAGTATGATAGCCGAGGCCACTACTAGGATCTTCTTTGAGTATGTTTTGGTTCATTTTGGACTATCACAAACTATTATTTCAGATAGGGACAACAGGTTCCTCAATACCTTTTGGTCTAGCCTATGGCCTCTAATGGACACCAAATTGACCAAATCAACTGCATTTCATTGCCAAACAGATGGAAAAATGGAAATGGTCAACATGATGATCATGCATATCCTATGCATGTACAAATCCAAGCATCCACGTACATGGGATGATAATCCCTTCCATATGTTCAACATAGCTATAATAGAGCCATCCACAACTCTATTGGCCACAACCCTTTTCAGGTGTGCTTGGGGTTCCAACCATTGGCCTCCATTGATGTAGCTTTTCCCATTCTATATTCACCAACACAATCCTCTCATGCTTAAAGTGAAACATACAGAGAAACCAAATTTGTTGAATGGATCCAACACCTCCAACAACATGTTCATGATGTCTTGCAGAAGGCCAATGCCAAGTACAAGCAATGACATGACCAACATTGGGTTCCTCACAAGTTTTAGGTTGGTAAAACAATATGGTTGAATTTGCAGAAAGATAATTTCATGGGCCCACACATCAAGCTCAGAGCACTTTGATATGGTCCTTACACCCTTTGAATTGAGCATTCCTCCTTTCCTTGGCTTGCACCTATGATTTAATGTGGAGCTATTTCGACTATATTTCCCTCCTTTGCTGGACACCTTGGAGGTGGATGAGAAATTAGACCCTACAAAAATAAATCCTGATAGCATTGAGCAAGCCCCAATGGATCAGATCATGGAAACCAAGATTAAGGGCACCTACCGGCATAACATACAACTCTATCAGGTTTTCAAACTTGCAGGACAACTTATTCAACAAGGAAAATGACTCATCAAGATTTAGATTCAACAAAAGTTCCCCCATGTATTGTGGGAACTTGACGCATTAGGGACCATTGCTTCCTAAGGGGGGGTGAATGATCTAGGTGGGTATTGGTGGCCACCCACCTCTTCCATTGACTCAACATGGTTCTCCATCTTGGCAATTTTGTTATGATTTTTTATGATTTTCTAGGTCCTAAACTTTCGGGGTCATTTTAAGGCCCTAAGCGATGTTTTCTAGGAAATTCATAGGTCTGGCCCTATTTTCACCTATGCCATGAATCAAAATTGTATTCCTTAGTTATATATTTCCAATGAGATACTATGGGAACCAAAAAAAGGTTGTATGCAAACGTTGCACCCTTGGGAAGTTGATGTAGAAACTAACTACCTTGGGTCCAAAAAAACCTTTTGGCACTTCGCTTCATAGGGTTAGAGTTTTGGAACTTTATGGTTTTTGATTTATGTTAAAAGGAAATTCATTCAACCTCTTGTATTATATTATGCGAATGAGCATAGCTGACATCTTTCTCTCTTCAGAGATAAGCTACACCATTCTAATCAGTTTGTGTTCTACAATATTCCACTATTTTGTTCATTAATAGAAGTTGGATTTTCACCGTATTATTGTGCTCTTTGCTATATTCCTTTTAACACTCAGTTTATTTCCTAGGACGAGGAAGCAACTCACAAAGGTAACCACATAACCAATTTAGAACTGGACACTAGCCTATTCAGTTTAGAGAGGGATATCTCTTGTAAATTAGTCTCTAATAGATGGGTTTTCTTGCTAGATTGATGGCTAGGTTTTGATGATTGAATACATTTTTATAGATTTTTGCTGGCAAGAAGGAGAAGGATCTATTGGGAAATGGATTCAACCTTTGAAAACAAATGAAAACAATGACTAGTAGGTGGAAATCTTCAAAGAAACAAAGGCTAAATAGGTGATGAACTTTCTTTTTTTAAATTTGTTGTGTAGAGTGAAAGAAGAATGAAACATATAACAAAATCGGAGCACCATAAAAGGTGAATTATGATAAGTTAAGAAAGAAACACAAAGTTTAAATCACTTGAATCTAAAGCACCATTAAGATGAATTTCAGACCCTTTAATCTCTAATTTAAACAGATGAAATACAAATGAAGAATGAGAACACAAGATGTAAATACACAAACTAGAGTACAGACTTCAGGCGACCACCATTACAATCTTTTTCTTGAAAAGCTCTGGACTTATGCATTTCTATTTCATTCAGATTCAAATTGTTTTTGCAATATCAAGCAAAATGCCCTTGCTTATACCAAGCCTTTTCACATTCAAAGTGCTCAAATATATAGATAAATATCATATTCTAGCCTAAGGAGGTCGAAATCCATCTTTTTCCAAAGATAGGAAGTTGTTACAATAACTTAGGAAAGAATATTTGCCAAAATCTGCCCATATCCTACTATCTAGGGTTTGATTTTTGACCAACTAAAGATGTGCCAACTGAAGAGAAAATCACAGAATCTGATAGGAGAATATCCAAGCTTCAATATCCATATCAATTTCAAATCAACATTGCTGAGTTGGAGGTCCATCAAGTCGAATTTCAAAAGATTCTAGAACTCTGCCAACAAATCTGGCTTGGTGAATTTCTAGAAAATAAGCCTCAAAGATAATTTCATATCTTCCCAATAATGACACCTGTGTAAAACTTGAGAGATGTTTTTGTTATTGGGTCCGTTATTGACAAAAACCTCTTTTTGTTTTCAAAAATTATTCTCCATATTCTCGGAATATGTACCCAAAGATGATGACTAAAACATGAAAACATTAAATGCTGAAATCTGGAAAAACGGGCTGTGAAGATTCATTCAAATCTCCCAAAACATGACACTTGTGTAAAATATGACAGTAAACTTTCTTGGTTTGTCCAAAATCCTCTCCATTTGGGAAGAAAATAATCTTGAATTGTACCACTAAACTGTCATTTGCGTAGCATGCATGTTGTGTAACTGCAACCTACAACAGTTGCATAGCGTGGGGATTTTCTTCAAAATTGTGTGTTTCTTGTGTCCAAAAACTTGTTGGAGACTAAAAATTACTTCAAAAACAACTTACCAATTATCTCTTGCTGACCTTTCAATCCGTGTGTACTTACAATATTTGTGTAGTGAGAGCTTGCTACGCAAGTGCTGTACATGGAAATTAAAAAAAAATAAAAATGCAGAGGTGGAAATGTATGGTGGTTTTAGCTTGTCATCCTTCTTTGAATTAGGGGTATAAAGAGTTTAAAGTTATTTTTAAAATAATTCTTGAATTTGATAACATCCTCACTCATTTTTATCACTATTGAAATTGCACTTTCTCACAGTGAACAAAATTTCCATAAAATACTCAAAACCTGTGATGACGCCTTTTTCCAAAAGAAAAAATTGTGAGAAAACTTCTGTTATATTTTTGCTATCTCAACAAGAATATCCAACTTTTCTTTTCCTTCCTCATCAATTTTCACTTGTAACCTCAAGGACCTGTTTGTCTTCCTTAGTGATAAATTCTGCCTCTTCAAATTCTGTACTTGCCTAGATAAGAGTGCACTTCTCTTTAATTTTGTTTGGGCCTTTGAGAGTGTTGCACAGGAATTTGTGATAGAGAAAGACGCTACACAGAGCTTGCATAACGAGAGGCCCTGTGCATAATTTGCGTAGCGAGGAGACTGGTTTGCATAGCATAGGGTTCTTTGAAGATTGTTTCGAGAGGAAATGGATGATGAAAGGTTGAGGATGCATGCAAAAAAAAAAAGGTGGTGAATATACATGCATGGAATCATAGGAAGAGATTTGAAAGGGAAAAGTACCCATCTTTTATGATAAGACTTTTCAAATTGCTCCAAGTAACTTGCACTGCGCATTTGCACATGGCACACATGTTTTCTGTAGTCAAGGTACAACTAACATGAAACATGATCATAACCTCCATGCTGACTTCATCATATGTGATGATGATCATTGATACCCTTTGAAATGACCTTCCCTCCTAGACTTACAACTCGACTTTAGCATACCTCTTACCACCTTGTAAAATTATTTCAAACCAAAATGACTTAGACTTATAACTTGACTCTCTTTTGACATGCATCTTATCTTTTATTTGATCAATGACCCAAGGAATTTGAATCATCATGAAACAAAACAAACACACACACACACTATGACTCAATTTGGAATGCCTTGGTCATCCCAAGACCAAGGCATGACTTTACAAACTTTGAACAAACTTCCAACTTTATCCAAAAATAACGATGCTAACAATTCCTATGCATGTTTCATTTTTTTCCCTATACAATCTAAATCAATTGATTTTGTTTATTGAGATGAATATAAGTATAAGTTGGGGCAATGTTTTTCCCCTTCAAAACAATGTTGAATCTCTACAATGGTTTCTAATATCGATGACACCAACAAACTATGGCATCAACACTTCAGTCATACCATTGGGACCTTGCATCATATGAGTTGTTTAAGGATGACATATGTCTTTCCACTAATTCAACCATGTATTAGTCCTTAGAGAAAATCACCATGAGTCATTTACCAAATGTTTAGAGAGACAAGACTGCCACTCTCTTGAGTTGTTTCATAGCAATCTCAGTGGGTATATGACCATTCTTGCTAGGGATAAATATATCCTCACCTTCGTTGAGAATTTCTCTTGATTTCTTTGGATTTATACTATTCAATTAAAGGATGAATCCCTTGAGAATTTGAAGGAATTTAAATCCTTGGTGGAAGATCACAACATTCACAACAATCACAACAATCACAACATTCACAATATCAAATCTATTAACACTATTGATGGAGATAGATACTTTGGTAATGGATTTCATTCATTTCTCACATATCTTGGTATTATTTGGAAAAAAATAATCCCTCAAGAGGTTGAAGTGGCACATTGAAGAAGTAGAACCATTATAGAAATGGCTCAACACTACTGTTCAATTCTAGTGTTGAGTTAATCCTTGTTGCATATGAAGGAATATCCATGCTCTTACTATTTCGAAATGAAAAGACTAATGTTAAATCATGAAAACAAAAAGATAATATTAGCACATAGATATTAGAAAAATAAAATATTATTACTCACATAGAGTCTTCAACACAATCTTTTCAAATCTACTCTTCCTTCTTCATCTTTTCTTGACTTGAGGCTCTTTGTTTCATGCCTCTTTTATATTTTCTATTGTCCCCAAATTACAACATCTATTTTTTCCATAGCTGCTTGAAGTGAAAATGGGATCTAACCATATTAGTTAGAACCGACCCAACTAAATAAGATTACACAACCATAACCAAAATAATCATACAAATAGATTTACAATCTTAAACCAAATTAATTGGTAGCTAATCCCAACTAATATTACTTGCAATCTAATTATTATTAGTTGACATCTCAACCAATATTATTTGCAATCTAGCTATTATTAGTTAACAGCTCAAATAAAACTATTTTCTATCCATCCAATGTTTGTTAAAAAATATTTTCAATAAATATTATTATTGCAATTCTCACTTTTTATTAAAGTAAGTGAATTATTTGTCTAGTTGTAAAATATCACAACTCAAACCAAAACAACAATTAAATAATTAAATCTGGCAAATAATATGAATAAAGCATTCTCGTATTCTTCCGAATAGTGCTAAAAAGTATCCTATTTTGAACTCATCAACGGCATGTAATGGTTGATAAGTACACCTTTCCCAAAAGTGTGAAAGATTGGATCCAAGATACTCCAAAGAGACAATATTTGGAGGGGATTAATAGTGTGTAAATATATGATATAAGTCTTCCCAATGATTTTCCAACGTCCATTTTGGTTAGTGGGAGAAGTGTAAAGGCGAGGATGGATTAATGGGTGGGAGGGTAGGATTGTTTCCATTGTCTAATAATTTACTAAACTTTTTTTATTTTATTTTATAAGAGAGACTTTTGTTCTTTACATGGATTATCGAAATGGATTATGGGACTTGGGATGGAGGATATATGTGGAATTAGAGTTATAGGAGATTATGGCTAAGGAATCTAAAAGGAATATCATATCCGGATTACATACCATGCATATTTCTTGGTGTGGGGGTAAACAAAAGTTATGGTGTATATATAATTCACTTAAGCTATAATGTAACATTTTAAAATAAACAATGGATCATTTGAGGTGGTGGTTGATTATTGTATGGAAGAAAGATTAATATAAGATTAAGATTTTTTTTTGGGTGATGCTAGTAAATAAAATCCTTATTTGGTACAATTTTTAGTGAAGTAGCTATTAGGGAATTGGAAGATATTCTGTTTGATAAGAAAATTGTGAGAAAATTTTCAATCTCTTCATGACATGCCATTTTAGTGGAAAGGTATGGTCAAAAGTAAGGAGGTTAACAGATGGAAAAGGGATATGGGAAGGGGATTCGGTCTTTTCCTCCATTTCCATTCTAGGTAATATGGGTTTTCAAAAATGTTTTTTGATTCCATGGTAAGCAGTAGTCCCGAAAGCAGGAGCGTACACAAGTTAGAGTTTTTATTGTGTCTTTACAAAATGCTCCAAGTTCATAAATCATAGGGTACTGGTGTCTGCATTGGATCTTGACCAGTACAAACCATGGGGACATTTTGATGGTATATCTCTAAGGTAATCTAGGACCTTGTAGTGAGAGGGGGGTCTATATCTATTAGAGAGATGTTGGTACTATGAGTGCATGACTAGATTTGTCTCCAACAAAATGCATAAGTTTTGTAATATTTATATTATTTTATTTTTGGACATTGATATGGGCATAGACACATCACAAGTGGTGGGGGATTCACACATTGTTAATAGTTGGACGTCATGAGTTTTCTCTAAGAGGGACTTGGAGCTACATGAGTTGTTTTTAACCATTGTGGATCTGAAAACACAAATTTGGGGAGATATCCTTTTTCCCTACATTAGAAGAAAATAAATCTACAATGGATGATTTATCTAAGAATGGATGAATTATCTAAGAAAGTAATGGAATCTCATTTTGGCAATGGATTCTCCTTTGCAATGATTAGACTTTCTATTTTCTTGTGAAATATTATATTTATTTTCACTTCCTCAAGGTATTCAACATTGATGTAGAAGTCTTAGTGCTAATTTTGTGGATAGTTGTGATTATATTTGAATAGATTATATGAACATGTGGTTTTCAATTTGTATCAATCTCCATTAATGTGATGGGTCATCATTTTGGATGACCCTAAGAGAAGCCTTTGTGCTTCAAACCAATGTGATACATGTACCTTTGGTTTTCGAATGAAATAAGAGGATACAAACTTGTTATATATATATATATATACTTTTGGTTTTTAAATGAAATAATAGGATACCAACTTGTTCCTTGGATATATGCACACACATACACACATTTATATTCTAAGGAAAATTTCATGAGATCATCACATCTTCCCTAAAAATTCTAGATGGAGGGTAGCTTAACTGCTAACCACAATAACAACTAATAATCCAACAATACTTAGTTGGAATTGAACCTCAATCAAACTAGAAATGAAGACATCAAGGAGAACTCTACCTTGAAACAACTTGTTTGAATCAATTAAGCTAACAAACAAGGGATGAGTCTCATGTGAAAAGTTATGGTATAAGAAAAAATCCTATGGATTTAGGACCTAGCCAATTCTTTTAGTACTCATAAGCCATGCATGCCCCTGCCATGGCACAAAGTATAATAAAGAAGGAATATTTTGCCTACCATATTGATGGGTGTAATTTTTAGGATTTAGAATAATAAAGATGGGTCCCATGATCCAAACCATAGTTTGCGACTAACAACTAGGGATTTTGGCTATAGTCAAGGTTTCTAGGGCTCATAATCCATCCACAATTTTTTGGACCATGACAAAAGCCCTGTAAAATGATCAATCTTTCTCATTTGAGAGGAGTGTTGATGTAATTTTGAGGATTGGGGACAATAACGGTGTGGTCAATAGACTAAACTGCAATTCATGGTTGAAAAATAATGAGTAAAAGGTATAAAACAAATGCTTTTAAGGATCATGAACCCTAATAAATGATCCAAGTGGAAATTGGTGGCCACCCACCTATTCCAGTGACTCAACATGGTTCTCCATCTTGGAAAGTTTGTTATGATTTTCTAGGTCCTAAACTTTTGGGGTCGTTTTAAGGCCCTAAATAATGTTTTCTAGGAAATTAAAGGGCCAAAGTTTCTCTTTGACACACCTAGGCCAGGACACAACATTGTAGTCCTTAGTTAGAGATTTTCAATGAGTTATTATGAACCCCAAACAAAGATTGTATGCAGAAGTTGTGCCCCAAGGGAGTTGATGTAGCAACTAACCACCTCAAGGCCCGAAAAACACATTTTGGTGCTTCGCCTCCTAGGTTTAGGGTTTTGGACCTTTAAGGTTCTTTATTTATATTAAAAGGTCATTCTTTTGATCTCTTGTATTAGCTTTTGCAAATGAGCGTAGTTGACATCTCTCTCTCTCTCTCCAGAGATAAGCTACCAAGATTCTAGCCAGTTTGTGTCCTTCAATGTTGTGCTATTTTATTTATTAATAGAAGTAGGGTTTTTAGTGTATTAATGTGTTATATGCTATATTTATGTGTGCATTTCATTTCATTCCCTATACAATCTAAATCACTCAAAGACCTAAATTATGAAATAATCTCCCAAGAAGAAATATTTGACCTCTAAAATAAAGATAGACCCAATTCAAAGGATTGGATGCAACATGGATATTTATTAGGGAAAAAGCCATGTTTTAAGATGAAACACAAAGATTTAGACTCTAAATAATTTTTTTAGGGCACATAAACCATGTATGTGTCCCATGACCATGACATATCCCTAAAAATGAAATCTTTGGCCTTATATGCTTAATTTTGAATATTTGATCCAATATGAATGGGTGTTATGTCTAAGCTATGGTTTAATGCCAAAGTTAAAGATTCGTGGTTGAACTCCATATACCATGGGTGTTATGTCTAAACCATGGTTTGATGCCAAAATTAAAGATTTGTGGTTGAACTCCATATACCATGTATATGGGTCCATACCATAACAAGTGCTCTACATAAGGAATATTTAACCTCTGAGAGGAATATTGACTCAATTTTCTTTTTTTAGAAGTTGAGAGAATGAATGAATTTTATATAATTATTTGATTAAAAGAATATGTTTAAACTGAATATTGAAAAAAGCATAAAAAGACTTGTAGCATGTTTAATTTAACTTCTTATAACAAGTTAAATTATATTAAATAAATTTTAGTTTAAAATATTTTATCAGAAAAAAGGAAAACTGACAAATTCGTTTATTTATCCAAATAATATGTAACATGCGCTCTCCTGTTGAGATGGTGATGAAACAGGGAAAGAAAACTGACCATACCAAAAGCTATGCGAGCAGACAGTTCACGCAGACTACAAAATAATGCCGTAGAAAATTAGGGATACGCAGCCATATTGCTCATGAGGTAGAAATCCACAACCAGCAATTTCTCTTAATATAAAAAAGCATATATAAAAAACAGATACTCGGGAGAGTGATAATGCTATGACATATATTTCATACAGCAGGGCAAAGTTTGTGACAGTGTATTCTATGAATAAAAGAAATATTGGATCCCAAGTTGAAGGAAATTATTTCCCAAGGATGATTTGTGTTTGTGACAGTGTATTCTATGAATAAAAGAAATATTGGATCCCAAGTTGAAGGAGCTGATAGAGCAGTGCCTGTAATGCCACAGAAAATCACAGCATTAAACTCATGCTATATGTGAGAGAGAGAAGACTGCCACAATGAAAAGGGTTCTTCTGCATGAACGTCCCAAAGACTATGATCTATCTCATATTCCTTTAAGTATGGCATGCAGGCTGCCATGCAAATTAATTCATCATCACTGTGAAAACAATATTGTTTGCTGAAATTATCTTCTTCCTGCAGGATGATGTTGTTAATAATTGCACGAAGACTACCAGGGTCTGGCAGTATCATGCACCCCTGATCCGAGGCTTCGATGTCAACTGGGTTGAGTCGTGATTTCATTTCAGCATTAACTGTCGATTTGGTTTCGCTTTCTCCAATCCCAAGTAGAAAATGAGGACCATCATGCAAATGATCACATTGTCCTTCATTTTTCAGAAATGGCTCACTGGATATTCCTTTCATCTTTTCATTGTGATGGGAAGGGGAATATCTCTCTGCATGAGTACAGTGAGGTTCGACGACCTGAAGATGAAGATGATGATTGTGATCTAATATTTTCTTGTTCAATTTGGTGTTCCAATAATTCTTGACAGCCAAAGCGGTACGGCCTGGTAATCTGCCTGCAATGAGCGCCCACCTGAAAATTCCAGACACATATATACATATGATTTCATTGTTGATAGTTCAGAGAGAATGATTTCATTGTTGATGGTTCATAGAGATTTAATAGAGGGAGAAAAAGGGAGTTAAAATCGGCCATCCTTATCTCAATTTGCAGATTTTCTCCATCCAATCAATTAGCATGTTGAAAAATTAACAGAAGTCAAAGGTTGAGCATATTTCCTCTATCCAATCAATTAGTATGTTGAAAAGTCAACAAAAGTCAAAGGTTGACTTTGCTCCATATTAGTTGAATCAATTAGCATGTTGAAAAGTGAACAGAAGTCAAAGGTTGACTTTGCTCCATGTTAGTTGGATGGAAGAAATCTATCTTAGAATTAAGTTCAGGGATCAAAAGGCAATTTTTATCTCCATTTTTAAATCAATATGATCCTATCTTAACTCCCAACTAATATCTACAATACATTGTATTTATAGGGATCAAATCCATTATGATGAAAAATTTGTTTTAGATGGAAAAAAATTGAAAAAAGTTTTTCAGAAAGTAAAAACTAACTATGTTAGTTATATTTACATGCAATTGCTTAGAAAAATAAAATTGAGTTTGATAATATATCTTATTATATAATTTACTTTGTTTTATCATATATTTAATTCTAATAATATATGTTTATTATATTTATACTCTAATCACATTCATTTTATTTTCTTTATATTATTTGGAGTGTTTTAGTATTTATTCTATGTCATTTGATATGACTATATTTAATGTAGTTCACTCCCACCTTTAGCATAATGTTATTGATACTTTCACTAGATAATTATTTAATTAAATGCAACTAAATAGTTCATTTTGAAGTGTATTATCACTTAGATCAATGCATTAAATTATTTTGCATTATACTATAAAAGTTAATGATATAGTGTAAAATATTTTATTTATATTAATATTGATTTTTTTGGTTATGTGTGTGTGTTTACATGTCAATTCTATGTTGAGCATGGATGGAATTATGCATCTCCTTCCTACTTATCAATAAGCATCATATTAAGCATGAATGAAATTACACATCTGTTTTATACTTAGCAGTAGGAATCACAAATATTTTAACTATATTTTTTTTACTTTCAATTACTCTTTAATCATCATATATAATATTGATATGGAATTTTTTTTAAGATATTGAATGTTTTCTTTTATTATTAATATTTTTTAAATGGGTTTTTTTAAATGATTTTAAAGTAAGAAAACAAACAACAACAACAAAATATATTAAGAATTATCTCAATTGTGATATATTTAATAAAGTAGGTCATATTATAAAGATATAGAGATTTGCATTTTTAAAGAATGAAATGAATTAATGAGTGAATATGTCTCAGGCATCTAAAAACGGGTATGAAAAAATGTTAGAATCTAGGCATCTAAGAATGGGTATGGAAAAAATGTTAGAATTTAATGATGATTTATGATGAAGAAGAGAAAATCATCCTTTATTCATTATGTAATATATATTATATATTACATAATATGTAATATGCAATCATTTTAATCTATTATGATAATATGATAAAATAATTTATAGAGGATTAATAATGATAAAATATTTTTAAATATAATAATAGATAATTGATAAAATATTTTTAAATATTTATGATAAAATTAAGATGATCTATTATGATAAAATATTTTTAAATAATAATAATAAATTGTTAATTATGATAAAATATAATAATAAATTATCAATTATAATTTATAATTAAAGATTTATAAATAATGATTTATATTAGCTTTTTTAAAATCATCATTAAAGTTTTTTTTTAATGATTTATATTATGTTTTAAAGAAAATCATCATAAAATATGATCATTTCAGATTCAGTTTTTATTAAAAAAGGAAAATTAAAAAATAAAAAAACTTAAATTGAAAAGAATTTATATCATAAATTTTATACAGATTTAAACACTTTATAAATGTTAAAAAAAAATCAAAAAATCTATATCATATATAAAAGCATAATACTAAGCAATAATAAAAATCAATTCAATAAATATTTTATATATTTATAATAAATCATTCCTATCATATGTTTCCTGAGTGGGTTTAATGGTTAAGAGCACGTGTTTTTTCTTAAGAGGTCATAAGTTCAAATTCAGAGGGGATAGGGTATGTATACTTCCGTAAACTTTATCAGTCAAATCCCTGAACAGAGGGGGTCCCTTATCCCAGAAACAAAAGGGTCTCATACACCAATTATTATTATTAAAAGGAAGAAGATATATCTATTAAGAGATTTGACAAGTTTAACACCTGTTTCCAATGAGAGTATGCATACGAACGATGAGATCCTCTTCATCAGAAGAGAAAACGCTCAGGTTTAGGTCAGGACGTAGATAGTTCGTCCAACGAAATCTGCAGCTCTTTGCACTTCGTTTCAAACCTGCAGTGATAAATATGTGAAGAACAGTGTAAAATGAATTATATATATGTCTGTTTTCTGAACTGAACTGAGGTACAGTTTTTACCTGTGAGTCGTGAAACCTGAGACCATTTCCCTTCTCCATGAGTTTGGATGTGTTTAACCAGAAGAACATCTTCTTCACGAGACCATGGACGCCTTCCCTCCAAGCCCATGACTGTTATTATTCATCCAACCTCTCTTTCATGCGGTCTTCCACTGTGGAAGCCATTGTCAAGGATATATAGTTGAGGACACAGGAGGAGAATCTTGGTTCGGTAGAGTAGAGGACGGGCAAATCGACATAAGAAGAAAGAAAGAAGGAAGATGTTACAGGGACGGCACCTTGAAATCGATGAACGTGGAGAGAATACTTGGCTTTTCATTCATAGAACGCCGAGTAAAATTCTGGCAGCCCAGTACCTTTCATGCTTGGATATTTATCCCACACAGGAAGTTCAGAAATGGTAGAATATTGAAGGAAAACAGTTTATGCTACTTATAACACAAAGAGTCACATTTTTCTTTTTACTTTCGTGTCCTGTGTACTCTGCATTCAGTAGCGAGAGTTCTTTTCATGCAAGAAAACTGTGATGTTCACAAGAATATTTTCCATTTTTAATCAATATTATTGATATCTTTTGACCATATTCTGGAGACTAATTTTCAGTATAAAATCTCGAAGAATATTTTGGGCGCACGCTCTGGAGATGCTCTCAGAGCATTTTCTTTCTGGGGTCTGTATCAGGGCCAATTTCTTTTTGACTTGCAATCGTTGATATGAGATAACTATTTTTTTAAATATATCGTTCACATCTCTCTTACACATCCTTGTATTCTTTTTATTTTTTTTATAGAATTTTAGATTAGATATGTTATCCTCGTATTCTTTTTTTTTTTTTTTAATAGAATTTTAGATTAGATATGTTATGTGAAGTATTTTAAAAATTCAAAATTTAAATTTATTTTAATTAAATAGAATTAAAATTTTTGAAATATAAATAGTTGTTATTTTTTGTTGTGTCTAAATATTTGACATTTTGAATTTTTGAGAACAAAACAGATCTTGGTGAAATCACAATTTTCTCTTATTTAAATTGCATTTTTGAATGCATAAATTGATTCAGCATCATGAAAAACCTAGGGGCACCTAAATTATATCATTCAATCACTCAAATATGGAGTTCCAACAATTTTTAGCAGGATTTCAATAAAAAATGATGGGAAAATATACTAGTAAAAACTCCAAAAAGTCTAATCTTTATATTTAACATATTAATAGATATTTTGAATGACCATTAAATGGCATTGCCAAGTTTAGAAATACTAAAGATTGGTTGAAAGAAATTAACCACAATATGGGAGTCAAGAAAGGTTGTTCTCTATCCCCTATCATTTTTGGCATTACATTGACAAGTTAGAAGATTGTTTGGAGTCATACCATCACTCTTCTTCTTTAGGCTAATTATATTGTTCTATGTGTTCAATGTGGCTCGTATAGCCATCTATAGCTCGTATAGTCATCACTCTTCTTCTTTATGTTGATGATATTGTTCTAAGTGTTCTCAAGGATTTATGCTCCAATACCGGTATGACTATTAATAGTGATTAAAAGAAAGTCATGATAATTGAATTCAGTAAGACCACTTATGATACCTTTGTATATGAAAAAAACTTGGAGGAAGGCTCTCCATACAAATATCTAGGAATCGATATTCATCGCAAGCTCAAGTGGAATTATATTATTGAGTAAAGGATAAATGGACGGCATACATCTTATTGTGGGCTTGAAAACAATTGTAAATCAACGGATCTCTGGGTATGGGATAAGAAAAAAATCCTCTTTGAGACTTTCATTACCCCTTTTATTTTATATGGATGCCCAATTGAACATGTAACTAATGTATAAGAACAAGCTAAACAACATGGAAGACAAAAGGTTTCCTAAAATTGCTTCAAACCTGAGCCAAAACCACCTTCGACTCAAGCAGACATGGCATAAGGATGCCCAATCTTGGCTAAACCATTGGGGAATATAGGAAGAGATCATATTGAAAAATAACATGACAATATTAAAAATATTATTAATCAAAATTTAAGGACAAATTGTGGTGCGATAAAGAGTTAAGGGAAAAAGAAAATTAAGATATTATAAGGAGGTGGTAAACCCTAATCTAGAAGATCAAAAGTATCTCTCTATCTTGACTAGTGTAAAGAAGAAAATGATCATTGTTAATATAAGAACAAATTCTCATGAGCTCCATAGTGAAATTGGACGTTGGTCAATTCC
>CBVK0101198110.1:0-16783 GCA_900067695.1 Picea abies | reverse complement strand
AATTTTGTACCCACTTGCCTTGGGCTTTTGGGCAAGTACAAATTGTGCGATAATAGGTCTCTTATTAATATGTAAGATATGATGCATACTATTAGTAACATGTCTCTGATAATGTGTAATTATAAATATGTAAGATAAGATGTGTATATTATTAACATACTCTTTAATAAATAATAAGGTTTATAAAATACGATAAGTAAAAATTAGAAAATATGTATTGTATTATAAAGTGAATATAATAATAATATATAGGTTATATATATATTTTAAATTATATATAATAATATATATGTTATTTTTTTTCCATGTCACAAAGCCTTGGGAAAACCCTTGAGTACTTGCCCTTATTTCAAGGATGGTACCTAGGGTAAACCCTAGAATCTCCAAGGCACAAGGCCAGTTAACAATAGGGCATTACAATGATATACTCGTTAAGAGCTCAACATGTCACTTGCAGGAATTGAACCTGGGCGGGGTGGATAACAATCATTCCTCCCAACCACCCGAGCTAAACCCAATTGACATAATAATATATATGTTGTATATACACCCTGAGTGGGCCTAATGGTTAAGAACATGTGTTTCCTCCTTGGAGGTCACATGTTCAAATCCAGAGAGGGGTAGGGTATATATACCTCCGTAGACTTTCTATCAAATCGTTGTGCAGAGGGGGTTCCTTGTCCCACAAACAAGGGGGTCTCATACACCAATTTGGTTTCTGGCTTGGCTGGCTGTGACCTTAAAAATAGATTATATATAAAAAGTAAATTTAATTATTTATTAATTAATTTATATAAATATATATATATATATATTTGAATTTAATGCGAACTTATAGATTTGTTTGACGATTTTTTTTGAATTTTCATTGTTATCAATTTCGAACATGAACTCGAACTAGGTGACTTAGGTTACTATGAGTCCTCCAAAGCTTACACAGTCTACATTCCATCTTAGTGAAAGACAGTAGTCTCCCGAGATGTGAAGTTTGATGAGTAGGCTTGGTCTTCTAGATCTTTAGAGCTTCCCGAGGAGGTTGAGAAGCTTGCTGTCCCAGGTGTCAATCCGCTGGTTTCAGGAATTAGGATTCAGATCAGCAAGGTTCTAATACATTGATACACAGATTTCAGAAAATTCAGATTCAATCAGCAAGGTTTTGGGGCAAGGATAGAGCTTGTTTTACCACCTAGTACAACTATGAAGCCTAGGTGGCTTACCTAGACAATGTAGGAAACATAGGAGCAAGGAGGAGCTCCAAAGACTTATTTTTGGGTTAGTCATCCTCCTAAGAAGTTTCCTAATTATGTTGCATGGATATCTTCAATCATTGACATAGAACCTTCCAGTTTGAGGAGGCAAACACAAAGCAGGTGTGGTGAGAATCAAGATGCCAAGACAGATGAGTATAACTCTATATCGAAGAATGATGTCTGGGAGATTGTGTCGAGACCAGAGGGTAAATCAGTTATTGATTCTAGTTGGTTGTACAAGTTAAATCATGTAGCTGATGGCTGCATAGAGAAATACAAGACCAGGTTTATAGCAAGAGGATTCTCACAGAGAGAGGGAGTTGACTATGAGGTAAACTTTGCTTCAGCTGCCAGGTATACTTTCATCTGAGCCACTATGTCTTTAGTATCACTTTTGGGTTGGTCTTTATATTATATGGATATTAAGAGAACTCTTCTTAATGGTGTGATTGAGGAGGAAGTCTACATTAATTGACCGAGGGGTTTTGATGTGTATGGGCGAGGTACTATGTATGCAGGTTGATAAAGGCCGTCTATGGGCTGAAGTAGACATTATGTGCATGGCACTCTAGGATTGATGAATACCTACTGAGATTGGGCTTCACCAAGGCTGTTGTAGATTCTAATTTGTATTATGTATTTGATAGATCTGATCTGCTTGTCATGGTCTTGTGTCTTGATGACTTGTTCATTACAGATATTTTTGAGAAGCTCATTGCATGGTGCAAGTCAGACTTGGCCAGCAAGTTTGACATGAAGGACATTGGCCTGATGCATTATTTTTTGGGTCTTGAAGTTTGGCAGGGTACAGGACAAGTCTTCTTTGGATAGGGGAAGTACATTGTGGAAATTTTGAAGAGATTTCAGATGTTGGATTTTAAACCCTTAGCCATTCCTATGATTCTAAATATGAAGTTGCATGCTGATTAGTTTCAGATATCGTAGATCCATTATTGTACATGTTGTTGATTGGTTCCCTTATTCATCTTGTTAATACCAGCCTTGGTATATGATTTGCAGTGAATACCTTGAGCCAGTTCATGTTTGAGCCTAAGGCAGATTCATTGGAAGGCTGCAAAGCATGTGCTCCGATACTTGAAACTTGAAAGGCATAGTTCATAATGGTTTGAGGTATGCGGGAGATGGTTAGTTGGTGCTATATGGTTTTGCTGATTCTGATTAGGCAGGGGATGCAGGTGACAGGAAGAGTCCTTTTGGTTGTTTCTATTTTGGTTCACGTATGATACCTTGGTTCAACAGGAAGCAGGAAGCTGTTGCACTCAGTTGAATAGAGACATAGTATATGGAAAGCCAATTTTACTAGTTGCAAAGCCATTTGGCTTTGCAAGTTGACAGTAGAGTAAATCATTTAGAGGTTGGAGCCTACTGTGGTATACTGTGATGATTAGAATTGTATCAAATTCTTTGAGAACCCAGTTTGCATGATCACTTGAAACACATAGATATCCGGTACCATTTCCTTGGAGACAGGGTTCACAAAGGCATAGTGGTTCTTGAGTACGTTCCTTCAGATTTGTAGGTTGCAGATATTTTGATGAAGACCCTGGCAAAGCACAAGTTTGAGACGCTGAGGAAGACACTCGGCTTGATGGAGAAGATCTTCCTCTCAAAGAGGGTGTGTTAGATTTTTCCCTGTTGCTTGGTAACTGTGTCTCCACCAGCATGTCACACTTCTGCTGGTTCTGTGGATAGAATGAGAGATAAGCAGCAGTAACAGGAGCCTCTATGTGGTGCAGTAGACATATGCAGAAGTCGAGGCTGTTTTCAGCCTTAGCCAGTTTCTATTTTTCTAGACTTGCTTTTCTGTGTTCAGAGAAGTGCTTTTGTGTAAATAGTTGACTGTTTTTTTCCAGAATTAGAATAGTTGCCTTTTCACATGTTTTTCTATTCTATGAGGGCACTGATTCCTAGGAGGTTGCACATGCTTTTTTTTGCTAATTATTCCAGCAGTTGGGCGCTCCTATCTAGGCAACCTCCTCCAGCTATTCTCGGTGTACTATCCTAGACTAAATTTAGGATTTGGGGTTACCTCTAAATTTAGGGTTTCTAAATTCGTAAACCCTTGCCTTCTTCATCTATGAAGGAAGTCAGGGTGGGTGATTGCATTTATTCAGTTTTGAGCTAGAGCATTGTATTCCTTCCAGTCAATAAAATACAGATGCAGGTATTTTTTCTCATTGATAAAAGAACAATGAGACACACGATAAGAGAGAAAGTAGGGGATGACTGTGCTGTTCAAATTATTTGATATGTCATGATTCATATGGAGGCAATACTTTGCATGAGCAAAACAGTTTAGTAACTTTCTGCCCATAATTTTTATGGGTTAAGTGTTCTTTGAGGTGCCCTTGCAAGTGTTTTCGAGCCGGTGGTTAGCACATGCAATATATCTCAAAACAAGTAACACTCTAGATCTTTACAACAGAAATAAGCTGATCTACACTCTAAGCATGCATGAAACTAGGACAAAGGTATTTTTGGTCAACATGACCCTGGATAAACCCCCCCTGGGGGAAACCAGTGTGGAATGAAAGTATATATAATGATGATCTCAAAAAATGAATACAACAAGGAATACAATACAAGAAAACCTGGTATGATAGCAAGCTCCTCTCAAGCTTGTAGCACAGGTTCCAAGATGAATGCTTTTAGATAAGTGCACTCGTCTCTCCTTGTTGCTCTATCCACTGAACTGAAGCACCCAAGCTTCCTCTTTGGCCCAATGAAGAATCCCTTGCACACAAACCAACAATTGTGTGCCTCCTCAAGCATGAACCAAACAGATTTGAGATCGGACAAGGCCTCCTAGTGCCTGCTAGATGTGCACGCTCCTCCTAGTGTGCACCCTCCTCCAAGCAAGACTGATCACCATAAATAAACAAGGGTCCAAGCTTCCCTAGCTCCTCCATGGATGGAGACGCCCGAGCTTCCCTAGCTCCTCCATGGATGGAGACGCCCAAGCTTTCGTCTCTCAATGCTTCCATTCCCATGTCCATTGCTCCTCTCTAGCTCTCCTACTGAACAAATGAGTGAATGAGCCTGCAAGGCACCTATGCACCCCTCTTAAACCTCCATAAGGATACCCAAGATTTGGATGGCTAGGATCTCCCCATGCCATCTCTAATCAAAGGTTGAGATCATCCCACAGTAATCTCATTCACAAACCCACTTTGGGTTAAGTTCCCTAAGTTCACTTTATGTCTATTAATTCACCAACTTTGTGAATTAATTTTCACTTTTGGCTAAAAGCGACTCATTTCACTTTACAGCATTTCACTTTTGACTTAAAACTCCTAAGTCAAAGTGAAATTAGACATAAAGTACAAGGTACAAAGGTACCAACATCTTCCTCTTGTGGTTAGAGGCTCAAAACCACAAGGGAACCACTTCCCAAGGTACACCAAAACTCAACAGTTCATTGTGCTTTCTTTTAAAGTTTCAATCTTAATCATTAATGTACTATGGATGGCTTTTCTAACATCATAGTAATGTAGTATTCATCTACAAGTGGCACGAATATGCATGTTTTCGTATATTCTACAACTAATTTGGCATTCTGCATCTTTTTTTTTTGAATATAAATGCAATATAATATATAAATATATATATGAAAAGGATGCTCCTGAGATGCTCCGCTCTCAATGTTTTTTGGAAAATGACGCTCCCGATGCTCCCGCTCATCTCCACACTCTGGCAACCTTGCATTGCACTCGAATTCAAATACAAATACAAATGAAGTTATATATTTAAAAATTTGTATATATTTTTTATTTTTATGTAAATTTAATTTTTAAAAATTATAAAAAATATATTTTTTTGTTTGTACTTGCCATTTCCCTGCCGTATCCGGATCCTGTATTTTCAAAAAACTGTCAGATCTGTATCCAGATCTGGATCTACATCCTGGTAAGTTGGTAATTTTGCATGATCCTCGTTGATTGTCTTTTTAAAATACAGTTGCATGGTTGGTATCATTCTAGACGGACTGCAGATAGAGGATTTGGAAGACCACCTACATTTATGTGACGAGGGATCTTTATGATATTGTGAGGCACACCTCTGGCAATGTTACTTGTGAACAAAAAGTGGAGGGGGAAGGGCCCCATGGCACAATAGTTGTGGAGGTGGTAGTGCATCTGGAAATCACACTCTTTTAAGCACAAGGCTTGGGGGTGGCTTTTGTGCGAACAAGGGTTAGCTGTCAAGCATAAGTTTTATAAAATTGGTGTCACGGACGTTGCTTGTATTCTATGTGGCAAGGATGAAACTGTGGAACATGTATTTTGGAGATGTTGGGCTGTGAAGTTGTTTTGGTCATGGTTTCAGCAAGTATCTCTTCCTTATTGCCCGGTTTTCATGGAAAGACTTTCTTTTGGGAGGCACTTGGATGATTAGGGATAGTTGCAAATCCTTGTGGCACTTATAAATTATAATATGGTTGCCCTTTGTTGTCCTTGTGGCTCTCAGTAGGTTTGCCCTCTGTTGTCCTTGTGGCACTCAGTAGGGTTGCCCTCTGTTGGCTCTTTTTGGTCATGGTTTCAGCAAGTATCTCTTCCTTATTGCCCGGTTTTCATGGAAAGACTTTCTTTTGGGAGGCACTTGGATGATTAGGGATAGTTGCAAATCCTTGTGGCACTTATAAATTATAATATGGTTGCCCTTTGTTGTCCTTGTGGCTCTCAGTAGGTTTGCCCTCTGTTGTCCTTGTGGCACTCAGTAGGGTTGCCCTCTGTTGGCTCTTTTTGGATCCATCCCCTTTTAGCTGAGGGGACTTGAGGAATTCTAAGCAGGAGTTGGCTTTGCTTGTGAAAGTCAAATTCAGTGTCTTTCGTCAAGATGTTGAGTCCCTTTCTCTTGGCGTGCAGGATTATATGCTTGCCTTTTTTGCTTTTTTTGGACAGTTTTTTTCCAGTAGCCCTGTTGTTTGTGTGATGTTCATGTAACCCTCTGATCTTTGATGTACCTATTTGTTTCATGAAGTAATATAAATAGCATTTAAAAAGAAAGGGGATTGCAATGGATGAAACAAATTTGAGTGTTGTGAGTGCAAAATGTTACAGTTTTGCACATATTGATCCCTCTCTGTAGAGCCATTAGTGAGGAAATGTTCACAGAGAAGGACTTGTAGTAGGCTCCATATTTTCTAGAGCCAAGTAGAACAGAAATTGTTCATTTTGGATGTAATGTTCTATCATTCTGGGCTATTATACTTCTCAATTTTATTTTCATTTGTTATTTTCGGTTTTGATTTCTAGTTTATCTTGTAGTGGGAAATTCTGTGTTCTTTTGCATCAGTAATCAAAAGTTGACACAGCTAAATTTCAAAACCATGTTTTCCTTTGAGCGTCAAACTTATATCATAGGTGGCTATATAGTTGAGCCTATCTACTATTTGTTTTGGGAGCATCAGCAAGTTCATTCTATGGATCTGTTTGAGATACATTCTTTTACTCTGTTTTACAGCTTGTCTGGTGCACTGTCAAACCATATTCTTTGACTTCAGAGTTTAGATGGCACTTAAATGCTTGCTGCTATTATGTTCCTAACGATGAGGTTTTTTCCTGTAATAATGTGTTCAAATCGTCATTCACATTAACAGTTCTGTGCTAATCATATCTATTTTCATGTCAAGTTTTCTTGATTTGCATATCCATGCTAGTTTCTAGCTCATACAGGATCTGCATTAACACTTAAAACATAATTTATGCAGGAAGACAGTGCAAAGACAGGAAAAGTTACATCGGCTGGGATGTACTTCCTACGCTTCCAAGTTTATCATCTAGACACCACTGCAAATGCAGTAAGATTAAGACATGATAATTAATTTATTAATGCTTATTTTGACTTGCCTTTTTTAGCTGGGTCTTCCTTAAAGAGCATCTACTTTATTTGTAGCTTGTGTGTATGTTTTTGAATTCATTTATGCTCTTAAACGAATCTTCTCTAATTTCATATCTTTTATACTTCAGATGGCAATTTCCAAGGATCCAGATGCTGCATTTTTTAAGAAGCTTGATGGTTTTCAGCCATGTGAATTGTCTGAGCTAAAGGCTGGCACACATGTCTTTGCTGTTTATGGTCAGAAACCTTATACATGTTGAAATGCATTACTCCATTCTGAGCTGATTTCCACTTTTGCACCGTGTATTAATAATCAAGATGGAACAGAAATTAAAATTTAAAAGAGCTTTTATTATCTACCTGTTAAAAGGAATTATCAAGAAGTTCTTATTCACTAACTGTTAATACATGTAAAGCTCAGACAATTTGGCTGTAATTTTATGTTAATGGCTGTACTTTTTTCCTTTTCAAGGTGATAACTTCTTCAAAAGTGCAAGTTATACTATAGAAGCTGTTTGTGCTGGACCCTTTTCTGAAGAAAAAGAGAAACTCCGTGATGTGGAGGCCCAAATTTTGACTAAACGTATTGAGCTTTCTAAGTTTGAAGCTGAATATAGGGAGGTCAGTATTTACATTTGGCCATGAGGGGGCAAGTTTGTTGCATAACTAATCATTGTACCTAAGGAATATTTACTGAGTAAATTTGCTGCGTGGTTTTCTTCTGACAGGTTTTAGCTCAGTTTACAGAAATGACTGCTAGATATTCTGAAGAAATGCAAGTTGTGAGTTCATCTGCAGAGCTTTTACATTCAAGTGATTCTTGTCATATACTAGTATCTCATGTTAATATGGGCTGTGGTGCAGATGTTTATTATTGTATTCATAGAACTGTTCTTTGATTGTTAAAAAACTTTCTGTATATATCGATAATTATTAATATATGAGTCTGTCACTCAAATACTAAAGAGAGTCTGCTTATGGATGCATCCTTAACAAGTCCTGTGACTTATGTTCTTTCTTTGCATCGATCAGAGTTTGAAATGGATTGAAGTCAGCTACACAAGATCTCTATTCTGTCCAATGATTTTTTGAACATCACTTCCACTTCTGGTTTCCTGATTACCATACCTTTTGGCCAGAATTATGGTTTTAGGATGTGGTTTCTCTAAAGCTTGAGCTTGCTTTCGAATATCGTGCACAAACAAGCAAGGTGCCCATACTCGAAATGGTGTCTATACACTTGAATGGAATGTTCTTGCAGTCGAGAGATTGCTCTCAGGAATAATCCAGAATCTCGAGTCTGGTCATAGTTTAAGTTTGTGATTTCTGTTGCATCTTCCTAGGCCATAAGAAAGATGCACATGGTATTCTTCACTTGTTCAAATATTGAAGTGTGCCAGAATTGCAAAGGCAGAGCTCTAAGTCTAAGTCTTACCCACTCCGGGGCTGAGGGAGTGCCTTTGAGAGGGGTTGAACCATACTGTCTAGTGCTTCATAGACACTCTCTTTCCATCATTAAAGGATGCATACTGTCTAGTGCTTCATAGACACTCTCTTTCCATCATTAAAGGATGCCCTTCAAGGACCCCACTCCTTTCTCTGGGGTCCAGAAAAACACCAAGAAGCAAGTGAATGGCAATTGTCTGATAGCCCATCATTCTGAACTTTCAAGTTCTGAAGGCCATATATCCATGAAACGACATACCAAAGCATTTTTGTGCAGGGTCCTTAACATGTTCTAACAGCATATGATGAATGGAATTTGAGAATGAGATTCACTGTTTCTGAAAGCCGAACACCCCATTTTCTTTAGAGACAGGGCAAGTTTTGGTCCCTTCTTTAAATAGCTGAGGCAGACGAATCCCAATAGAAAATATGGAGGGTGAAACTCCATCTTCCTTGCCTGCCATGCTTGATGGCTGTTGGTGCCTCTACTGCCCACCAGTAGAAAGAGAGTCAATACCCATGATAAGAAACCCTTTGGTGAAAATGGTCTGGGATGATGGAGAAAAATCAGGTTGCAACACAAATCAGGAGACCCACTAAACACCATCATGTGCACAGAACTTACAGAAGCAGAATGCAGATGAAACAGCTAGATCCATGGCTGATCAGGCCCAAAGCCTGCCTGCCACCTCTGTGAACCCTAGCCATTTCCATTTGCCTGCCATTATTGTATTTGTAGATATGCTAGTGGGGAGAGTGCTCTATATGTAACTCTGTATTAGTAACTTTTGCAGTCTTAATATTGTTAATGATGAACATCATGCAGTACAAGTAGGAAGTTATATTTGTGGATGTCTTACCTTCATACATTTTTGGGTAATATCCAAGGGAAGCTAAGTTTGATTTTCCTTTTGATGCAAGCAGATAGATGGACTTCTCAAGGCGCGGGAAGCTATCCATTCCTCGTATACTTCAATTCCAACACTGAAGAGGACCTTCAGTGGTAGCAAAGTCAGGGGGTCAAATAAGGAAGCTAAGGGGGAAGCTGGCGTTCACAGCAGAGAATCAAAGCAAGCTAACAGGGACAGGTCCAAAAAAAAATGGTTCAATATCCACCTTAAAGTTGATAAAAGAAAGGCCTGCTGAGTTGAGACAGATCTCTATCCATTGGTGTTATGATGACTTGTTAAAAAGAGGTATTCTTTCCCATCCATAGCGAGTGGTCAAAATGTCAACCATGCTCTTCTTACATTTTACTCTGGTCAGCTGTAAAATATTCCTCTGTTTGGATGAGGGAAGGTGAGTCGGCAGGGCATGGATATTCCAACTATGGTTTTTTTGAAGAAATCTGTACTAAGCAACAAACGAAGGGTTGCTTCTGAGGATTAGCGCCTGTTTGTTTTAGTTCCTACATTTCTTGTGCCTGCTGGCCATTGTATTATGTTCTCTTAATGTAACTCTTCTAAGAGGTATTCTAGGGAGAGCTTGTGTCCCTTCTCTACATTCAAAGCAGAGATTAAATCAGTGTATCTTATTATTCATACTACTATTTATTTACTGCAAGATTAACCTCTGCAACTTGCAATTCATATTATGCTTTGGTTTTTTGCTCAATATATGAATTGCAAGTCGTCGGCAAAAACAGTTAAGGACAACGGTCACATAATAGAAGAAGCAAGTTCATCTTGTGAGGGCTTTTGAAGGTTAGTTCCACATTTTTAACTGTCTTCATCCAGCATCTGAGTTCATCACGCAGACCAAGGAAATGAAATGATGGACCTCATATTTTCCTTCCACTTGAACATTCCTGGAACAGTTTTCTTTCGAAAATCTGAATAGGCTGGTATCTGAATTTGAGTTTCCTGCACAGGAAATTTTAAAGATTTCCAAGCCACGAGATCCGTAGTTCCATTTCCTGATAGAGATGTCGATGATAGGTCTTAATATCTTAGTATTATGGGTTAGTACAATTCTGTTGGGTTACAGTATTGTAGACATGGAATAGTGCAAGTCTTGTCATGTTATGATAATTTTCTCTACGAGCCTGCTGCTAATAGGTGTGTATGCTGATACCAATCTTTGTCGTATACAAGAACCATTTAAGTGGTGCACGATATGGATCCATAAATGTCATTAGAGCATAAAATTATCAATTCATATCATTTTGTTGAGAAGAAACAGGTTGCAAAAATTCCTGTAAAATAATTACATTCAAACCCATTTAAGCAGCATCGCTTATGGATCCATAAATGTTAGAATTTAAGGGCAGAAATAGTAAACTAGCTGTAAACAAAATTTCTTTTAAATTCTCAAATCATTGGCTACTGTAATCTATGACAAGCAAAGCATTTTAAAATTCTGATGCATAACCTAACAGCATTAGTGAATAAATAACATACATAAATCGGATCTGAGTATTACCATAGCTGTAGAAAAGAACGAATGTACCTAATTAGCTGCTGTTGCCTTCCTCCAATGTATGCTCAGAAAAGCTTAGAGAATCATAGATCAAACCCTCAGGGTAGATCTCCTCATGGACATAGGAACAAGGCCAAGGACTCTTTAGGTTAGGTAATAAAATTCAGCAAGCTGGAAAGCTACAGTCCAAGACACAGTCCAAGTATTAGGACTGAAAACAAATCACTATCCAACCTATGCCTGGAAAGGCAAAGCCACAATCAGCTTGAGTCTGATTTAATACACTCAGCCCAACCTTTAAACACAGGTGCCTACTTCAAACAGAGACAAATACCAGTGGTCCAATATCAGCCTCAATAAACCAGTCACAAGGCACACAAATCAAGGCTGCAAAACAAAACATCAAGGGCAGCACTATGAAAACATCAAGGTGGCACCAACAGACCAACGAGAGTATCAATCAGCAACAAGACACCTCAATGGCTAGCAGAGATAAGTCCACGGCAGGCAGGGAAGACGCCAAAGGTCCAAGCGGCTGACACAAAACAGTCACGGCTGGCAGGGAGAAACCCACGGCAAGCAGGGAAGACACCAACAGTCCAGTGGCAAGCACATAATTGACACGGCTAGCAGGGAAGATCCACGACAGGCTGAAGCATACCAAGAACACGCAAGAGAAGACCCTTGTAAACCCGTCCAAAAAGGAGTCGCAGCAAACCTCAAGTCTTAAACTCAGCTTGGAGAAGGTAGATCACAAGCATCAAGTGTGTCAAGGGAGGGAGAGATCACTTCTTTATATAGATTGTAGGTGGGTAAGGTAGGGCTAACATAATAGTCCACTTGTCATAGCTTTAGGGTTAGGTTAACCTCTTAAGATAATAAATAATATTTCACCAATTAAAACATCAAGTGGTAAAACCAATAAAATAAAATAAAATCAATGAGGTAGGTTTCAAGATCAAGGTGGCCACCTTTCTTTAGAAAAAGGTAAAGTCTAAACCAACACATAAGCATAAACTTAGGAGGGTAATAACTCAAGCAAAGGGTTTTATCAATAAACAATAAGACAAAGTCAAAAGGTCAAGTCTTTCTTTAATGACATTTTGTCCACATGAGTCCCATGATATAATTTATAACCTTTTTATCATCCTAGCATACGTGGAAGGCTAATGGTGTGTTCATGCCTTTCTTCTTAACCGCTCCTAGGTCATATGGACGATTCCGAGAGAGAAGGTCACACGTCATCTCAGCTTGGTACTTAGACCAAGAATTTGTCTGGTCCCAGACCAGGATACCCCCATAACACATACAGTGGCCCTAGAATATATCCAGGGGCTTAACCACCAAGGTACACAACCAAGGATCAATCCAAGTGCTAAGCAAGGGAGGGCTTAACCACCAAGGTACACAACCAAGGATCAATCCAAGTGCTAAGCAAGGATTCCCTGGAACACATCCAAGGGCCCTAGATCACATCGAGGGACTTATATCATCAAACTGCTTGGTCCCTGACCAAGAACCCCAAAAATACACTGGGGGCCCAACTAGGGTTTTTTTTCCATGGCCCTAACTGGTTGGTCTTAAACCAAGAACTCCAGGAGTGTACCGGGGGCCCTAGATCACAACTAGGGTCTTTGCCATCCTCCTGGAGAATGGCTTTTGCAGCTGCATTAATTTTAACAGTAAATGCCATTAGAACATAAAATTTGTAATGCGTTTCTTTCTCTTGAGAAGAAACAGATTACAAAAGCAGGTGCAAGGTTATTACATTTGCACAGCTATTCCAAATCCTGAGCATTTATGCTTCAGTTCATTTCAGAAAATGGTTGTTTTTCTTTGATCTGTATAGGGAAAATTATATAAACACTCCCAGAGTATTTATGTTTCAATTAATTTCTGAAACTGGTTATTTTTCTTTGATGTATATGGGGAAAATTCTGTAAGCACTCCATACTGATGAAAATAAGTGATTGAAAGAAACGTCAACGGTAAGCCTTTTGTGAATTAAAGCGAATAAACGAGAAAATAAATGGATAGTGTCCCAATTATAAAACCAGAAAAGAAATGGATAGTGGCCTAATTAAAAAGTGTACGACACATCAAATATCAAATTATAAAGGAAACTAATTATAAAAGCCATAGTCTAAACATTCTTTGAAATGATTATTTTCCAGCCATATTTTTCGGAAACATTTGCCCGAAATTCAGCGAGAAATTGTTAGATCCACAGATTTGAGTGATTATTTCTGTATAATCCGAGTGCCTCAGGAGTTTTTCAGCATGCTGAATCCATTTCTATATTCAAAAATAAATTTTAAACAACAAAAATTAGTGATTTCGTGCAAATTTATATCGCCGAATTCCAACGAAAAAAACTATTTCATAGAAGAGCTAGACAACACCATTATAAAATGTATTATGATTAATTTATTTTAACAGCTTTAAAGCAGGGAGGCCAATGGTGGAGATATAATCCAATCTCCAAATCTTTAACAAGTCAACAAAGTTTGAATAAAACATTATAAAAATTATATTAAAATAACAGAATGGTCATAAAAATGTAAGATTAGCCCATAAATTCATTGGGCCTGCAATTACCCACACTGACTTTTGGTGCAGCACAGTGCATCGTTGACAGCTTTGTCATAAGAAAACATCACGTTTAATATACATCATCAAATGCTCTAACAAAGGACACTTCAATTCCTTAAACATTTAGCACTGTACTACGTTCTGTTCAACATGATTCAATCTTGATGTAGATACTCTATTACATCTAATTGAAAGGTTGGTAGCTGGAGAATCTCTGCAGCAACTGTTTTTTTGATATGCCTAACAAATGGTCTACATAGAGCCCGATGTTGATTTACATCTGTGCTTTTGAACAAACATTTATGGTAGGCTTCACCTTCCAATGTGTTCAACAAGCTCATGTTAAGTATGCAATCTATAATTCAGAGAAGGGCCATAACTCATTAAATTCATCAAATTGATGCTCCATAATCATTACACATTTCAGAAGCACAAGGATAAACCAAATTCATCAAATTGATGTTCCATAATCATTACACATTTCAGAAGCACAAGGATAAACCAGAGGCATTTGAGAGCTGTTTGATCATGATCATAATCAATACCAAACATAAAATCTGTATTTCAACTGTTCATTACATGTCAATGACCAGTCACTGAAGAAATTTTATAGATGAATATAAATCTTTTATATCATTAATGCAAGCACCATTTCTGCAACCCACAATTCAATGCTGCTCTCTAGATCATTGTGAACAGTCCCTCAGTGTGTATCTTGAGTGCAGGGGATCGAGGTCAAACTATATTGTTTTCGAGTTTTGTTTGCTGTCACATATGTTTTCATTTTGCTGTTGTTCTACAGTGTATCAACCTCTTTTGATATACATTGTTTATATGTTTCATGTTTTTTTAGTGATGTCAAATGTTGTGACTTTTATGAGGTAGAAAAAAAGGCATGTGACCAGGGGTGCCCAAGGATCACATTTTTGTGTCAGATGAGGAGCTAAATCACAATGATGTTAAAGAGCACAATTATGCATATAGTTAAAGAGCACAATTATGCATATATTGAAGAGCATAATGATGTAGACAGGTAGAATGTGTTGCTCCTCCATCAATTATAATGTAAGGTGCAAGTTCAAGCAAGAAGATCAATGTTATTTGACGCTAGACAAAAGAGGATATGATGAAGACAATAAATGACATTGAATTTAATGGATACTTGGTAAAAGCAATGGTGAGAAAATACAGAATTACACCAATGTCATTGCATTATTGGTCAAATGGTTGAGATATGTAGAGGAAAGGTCCCATTATAGTGTTAATTGAACAAAAGGAGGAAAATAGTTGTTTGGTACAAGGAGATAGTTGATTGGCCATGGTTTCTAAGGCTAACATTGCTCAATTTTTCTAGTTAAGGCCTAATCCATTCAAAGAGGGTTTTCCTGGGATATTGTGGTGAACAAGTGCAAGAAAGAACATTTAGAGTTTGTATTACAAACCATTGAGGGCCTAGATATAGCTGAAAATATGAATTTATGCCTTACATTTGTAACCAAAATTTTTGACAATTTGTCCAAGGCATACGAGGAACATTTATGGAGTCCAAAAAACATATGGAATTGTGATGAGATTGGTTTACACATTGGAAGGAATTGTGGTATGTAGCTAATTGTCAAGGGAGGGCATAAGAGTGCCAAAAATGCTCCCTAAGCACAAAGAGTGGATAATTATAGTGTTGTGTAAACACAATTGGACTATCAATCCTTGGGTTCTATTTGTTCTAGGGGAAAAATTGAAGAACTATATCAAAATTGTGAGCTAGGAGCATGCTTGGCTACATATCCTAATGCATGGATGATTATAGAATTGTTTATGAATTTGTTTTATCATTTATCACTTTTGGAGGTGGTGGTGTCTCACCTACGAATAAAGACTTGTTGATTTTTGATAGCCATGGCCACTGCATAGATTTACAAATTGTGAAGGAGACAAACAACGCATTAATAATACTTGTTGACTTTCCCTGCTCAAACTACTTGTTATCACACATGTTGTAGGTTGGGAAAACCCTGACCCAACCATGAATTGGCAACAACTTAGAGACCACCTACCCACCGTCACCTTAGGCAGGTGTTCCTGTCACTTTAGAGGTGAGGTAGTCACCTCAAGGGGGGAATCCCGATGACCCTAGGGTGATAGTGGGTAGGTGCTCTCTAAGTTGTCGTCAATTGATGGTTGGTGTTCCTGTCACTTTAGAGGTGAGGTAGTCACCTCAAGGGGGGAATCCCGATGACCCTAGGGTGATAGTGGGTAGGTGCTCTCTAAGTTGTCGTCAATTGATGGTTGGGTTGGGCTTTGCCCAACCTACAACTTGTGTGATAACATTTTGGCGCTGCTGTCGGGGAGGATTTTGAATCCTCTTTCGAACCCTAATGACACTTTGGCAAGCTATCCCAAAGCTTTTCCCTAGCTTTCCTGGCAACTCCACTTGAAGGACATTCCCCTTCCACCCTTAATGAGCTCTTCTTGAGGCTTATTTGATGACTCCACCTTCCAAGAACCCATCTTTCCTTGTTTCCCCTTTTCCATCATTTGACGAGCCTCGATCTCATCTAGTGACTTCATTAAGGTATTACCCTAAGTAATGGAATGATGGCCTCACGGGACTTACCATGGGATTTCCATAAAGTCTATCATTCTTTGGATATTCAGAATATCCCTGGATATCCAAATCATTGTTCCCCAAAGTGGAGGGCAAGTTGCCCTAAATCTAATGGCGACCCAGTTCTAGCAGTCACCCATGTCGTCAATTATATGAAGTATGCTTCAAGCTTAAGTGTGCTACATGAAGATGTGTTGATGAAATTTTTTGTATCTTCACTGTAATCAAGTCAAAGGAGTTGGCTTGCACACTCCTGTAATCCAAAGAGTATCCCTTCTTCTACAAAGCTCATTGAATAATTTCTCAGGCATTATCAGCCAGTTACTTAGTGTTTACAAGATGCTTTCCAAGAGATCGAACACGCTCTTTGCAGATAAGGTTTTCTGGTCAATGATGAAACAATAGATGAAGAATTTCTTGAAGGACAAATATGTGAAGAAAGTTACCAAGAACAGCTTGAAGAAATTTCTCATGTTGAAGATATGGACAAAACGTTTGATGAAGATGAAGTGCTCATATATGCCCTTCCACTTGATGAAAACATCCAAGCCTCTGCTCCACCTGCACATCAAGAAGAGAACATGATGAGTCGTGACCCTTTTGAAGAACT
>CBVK0101198046.1:0-16735 GCA_900067695.1 Picea abies | reverse complement strand
GCACACATATGAAATTTATGGGAAATTCCCCCCCGCCCCCCCCCTTGTCTACATTCTAAGGGCGTTATACCTCCTGACCTTACGGGTTCCTTAAACGGAAAGAAGGGACGCTTCTTATGTTTCTCCCAGATTTTAGAGCTTAGAGAGTTCTCGATCTTTGTCTGCCTTGCAGAGACTCTACACATACATACACTACCTCTCTTGAGCTTAATAGACTCCTTCCTCTAAGAGGCTCAAAATGTCTGGGAACGTCGACATGCACACACAAAACTGTGCCCAAGGTTGACAAACTCATAGTTCATTTATTTTAACTTGAGCCATCACAGAGCTCGAGNNNAACTCATAGTTCATTTATTTTAACTTGAGCCATCACAGAGCTCGAGCATTTACATGTACAAGCTAGACAATTCCTTAATTGCTCAAATACACAATCAAGAAGAATTAAAGGGGCACAGTATAATCATTAAGAAAACATGCACATCCTTGAAACATTCATAGGATATCCAACCTTATTTCACAGTTACAATTCAATTTACACAGATTATGAGAATACTTATCTTTAATAGGTTGCAACCAACTCATTGATTATGGGTGTGCTCCTTTCCACCCAACCATAGGCTCAAAGGCATTCAATCTTAGTGCGTTGGCCACCCCCGTGCCAAGCCATGATATCACCAGAGAACTCTCATAGTTTCTCAGGGATTCTTTCTCCATTTCAGCTTCTGCTTGAGTTCTGTTCTCTGCAAACTTTCAGAGATCTCTTTCTCTATCATGGCCTTGGCGAGGTTTATCATATGCTCACTCAGCATCAAGCTCGAGGACTTATATTCATCGTTCATTGGAGAGCTCCCCCATGTTCTCCTCTCTGACTATCCTTTTTCTATCCATTCTTTTTCATGCCTTGCACGCACATCCCTCCTATCATGTTCCTTCAGTCAGAAGGGAAACTCAGGTTAGTCTGGGTCGGCAGGACCCTGTGGTACTTCGAGATGACCTTCTTCTTCATACCATGCTTCCATTCATGGGGGTGGTTGATTGCTCAACCACTAGTCCTTTACCCTATGGTACTTCAGGATGACATTCTTCTTCATGCCATGCTTCCATTCATGGGGGTGGTTGATTGCTCAACCACTAGTCCTTTTTCATTAATTGATTTCTCTCCTTGGGATCCATCGAGGCTCATTATCTCAACAAAGGGAATTTGGGTCATTTGAACTAATGAACCCTCTCTACAATCTCCTCACTCTTTCCTCTAGTGATATCATGGCTAGTACTTCAAGGATTCACCCCCACAGTCAGTTATTGTCAATTAAACAATAATACATTTACATTGTTCCCATGCCACAACATGGTAATCCTAATTAATGATTAATTACAAGTTGGGGGAAACAGGGGTGTAACATCTGGAGTGTCCAGGGGTTTTTAAGCATGCATGCAATTTAAACAATAAAAAATAATGATTTTGTTCAGATTTACATGATTTGATTCTGGCCAAAATCACCCAAAAGGTAGAACTTTTAGTCAACGCCAAAAAATAGCATGGAAATTGAATCAATATTTAGTGAAATAGTACACGAAAATCTTTGACAATCTATATTTTTGGTTATTTTATTTGGAATCAAAAGAGATAAATATGGACGAAATTGAAATTTTTTGTTATTTAAATTGGGTTTATAAATGCATAAATGAATTCAAGTTGTGAAAAAATGAGGAGCAATGGGATTATAGAGATTATATTGTTTGGTTGTAATTACATTTATCTCTTAAACTAATTTTATGAACTAAAATGAGATAGTTAAAATATCATTAAAATATTGATGTGTATTGATAATCTTGAAATGTTTTAGGTTTAATTAGTTTTCTTAAAAAAAAAAAAAAATATTTTGAATCAATAAAATTTAAAATAATGATGTCAATTTTATAGATAATTAGTTTTTTCATATATTTTTAATTTATTTCTATAAAAATATTGAATATAGTTTTTTCTTAAATGAAAATTTATTTATGCATCCAATAAATACCTATATGTTTAATATATAAAATATATGAAAAAAAATCTTAATTGGTGTATACACTTCATTAAAAAAATGTTAGGTTATTATTTTTTTAAGTTCATTTTGCATTACAAATTTACAATATATATATATATATATTATAAATTAAGAAGTTGTAATTAGATATGATGAAACCAAGCATGTGGTTGAGCATGATCATGATGTGATATGTTATGATGTCATATGTTATGTTGATGATCTTATAGTTTGGTTTCAAGGAAGAATGTCCACCCATTTTAAAGCAAATTGAATGGTAATGTATTTTAAATAATTAGAATTTAGATGATATAGGTGATAGTAGTGGTTTGAATATTAAAAAAAAATAGAACTTTTTTATGGATGTTTATGGATGTTTGAAAAGAGAAAAATTAATTGGTTATATATATATATATATTTAAAATGATACATTAAAGTTTAATGGTTCTTATGGTTGATATTCATAAATATAGAAACTAGCACAGGGTTGATATTCATAAATATAGAGACTAGCAGGTGCAAGGAAAGGATGATCAATTGAAAGGCGATCTTAAAGGAAGGCTTATGATAAGACTTCGTGAGAGATGGGTGTGTGGTGAAGTGAATCATGTTGCATTTATGTGTTTCTTGTGTCTATTGAATATTGAAAGGCGATCTTAAAGGAAGGCTTATGATAAGACTTCGTGAGAGATGGGTGTGTGGTGAAGTGAATCATGTTGCATTTATGTGTTTCTTGTGTCTATTGAATTTCATTCATCCATTTGGGGATGTAACAAAGCATAACAACTCACTCTAATAATAAATTTAAGAACTATTGTCCCCACTCCACTCCAAAGCTCTGTGGTAAATTATAGAGAAGATGATGTCATTTGGATGCTAAAAAAAACTTAGTGTCAAAAATAAAGGTGGCTTAAAATTTCAAGTAATGTAGAAGGCAAGGAGACAAGAAACCTAGATTTAAATGCTACATCTAAGTGGTTTATCTACCCAAGAAAAGGGATGTAAGATTGTCATCATATATGGAATAATAACATTTAACTTTGGTAGGTCACCTATTTGATAGGAAATGGAAAAAGCAATGCTTAATAAACATTTCATTCCATACACCAACACAAAAAAAAGTCTTGAACTAGGGGATGAGAATAAAACAAAAGTAGTGAAAACATATGTTGAGATTAAAATACCAATATGGAAAAAAACTTTAATACTAATAGGTTGTTATGTTTAGCAGTCATCCAAAACAAAATTTACAAAGCATAACCAAAAACTATCCAAGGTTTATAGAATTGAACATAATGAAATAAACAAGAAATCATATAAAATGCACACAAATTTAATATGACTTTAGGGATGACGCTTAGGAATTCTTGAACTAGGGGATGAGAATAAAACAAAAGTAGTGAAAACATATGTTGGGATTATAATACCAATAAAAAATTTAAAATGGGTTGTTATGACTTTACAGGTGACACTTTGAAAGTCTTGAACTAGGGGATGAGAATAAAACAAAAGTAGTGAAAATATATGTTGGGATTATAATACCAATAAAAAATTTAATGTTAATAGGTTGTTATGTTTAGCCGTCATCCAAAACAAATTTTACAAAGCATAACAAAAAATTATCCAAAGTTTATAGAATTGAACATAATGAAATAAATAAGAAATGATATAAAGTGCACATAAATTTAATATGACTTTAGGGGTATCACTTGGGAGGTACAATCAACTTTAAGAGAGGTGTTCTTGGAAACATATAATCAACTTTAAGAGAGGTGTTCTTGGAAACATATAGCTTGGTGGAAAAATCTAGAAAAGAATGTTCATGAACATGTAGGTGGTGTTAGAAGAGGGTGTATCACATAATGAATAATGATAGAGGGAACAAAGCCACTAAAATCAAAATCACATGTTTTTTTATTTTAAGGAAGAGGAGGTGTGTTTGGCAACATATAGCTTGGCTGAAATATCTAGAAAAAAATGTTCTTGGACATGTCTTCCAAGCTCTTAAAATGAAGGTGGTGTTAGAAGAGGGTGTATCACATAATGAACACTGGTAGAAGAAGGAATAACAATCTATGATGGAGGTCATTCTAAGGGACATTTATGATTATTGATAATCTTGAAATGTTTTAGGTTTAATTAGTTTTCTTAAAAAAAATTGAATCAATAAAATTTAAAATAATGATGTCAATTTTATGGATAATTAATTTTTTCATATATTTTTAATTTATTTTTATAAAAATATTGAATATAGTTTTTCTTAAATGAAAATTTATTTATGCATCCAATAAATACCTATATGTTTAATATATAAAATATATGAAAAAAAAATCTTAACTAGTGTATACACTTCATAAAAAAATGTTAGGTTATTTTTTTTTTAAGAAGTTCATTTTGCATTACAAATTTACAATATCAAAAAGTTGTAATTAGATATGATGAAACCAAGCATGTGGTCAAGCATTATCATGATGTGATATGTTATGATGTAATATGTTATGTTGATGATCTTATAGTTTGGTTTCAAGGAAGAATGTCCACCCATTTTAAAACAAATTGAATGATAATGTATTTTAAATAATTGGAATTTAGATGATATAGGTGATAGTAGTGGTTTGAATATTAAAAAAATAATAAAAAAAATTCTATGGATGTTTGAGAAGAGAAAAATTAATTGGTTTTTTATCTTTTTTTTTTAATGATAGATTAAAGTCTAATGGTTCTTAGGGTTGATATTCATAAATATAAAAACTAGCACAAGGTTGATATTCATAAATATAGAGACTAGCAGGTGCAAGGGAAGGATGATCAATTGAAAAGCGATCTTAAAGGAAGGCTTATGATAAGACTTCGTGAGAGATGGGTGTGTGGTGAAGTGAATCATGTTGCATTTATGTGTTTCTTGTGTCTATTGAATCCCATTCATCCATTTGGGGATGTAGCAAAGCATAACAACTCATTCTAATATTAAATTTAAGAACTATTGTTCCCACTCCACTCCAAATCTTTATGGTAAATTATAGAGAAGATGATGTCATTTAGATGCTAAAAAAGCTTAGTGTCAAAAATAAAGGTAACTTAAAATTTCAAGTGATGTAGAAAGCAAGGAGACAAAAAACCTAGATTTCAATGCTACATCTAATTGGTTTATCTACCCAAGAAAGGGGATGTAAGATTGTCATCATATATGGAATAATAACATTTAACTTTGGTAGGTTACCTATTTTCACCTATTTAATAGGAAATGGAAAAAGCAATGCTTAATAAACATTTCATTCCATAGACTAACACATAAATGAGAATAAAACAAAAGTAATAAAGACATATGTTAAGATTAAAATACCAATATGAAAAAAAACTTTAATGCTAATAGGTTGTTATGTTTAGCAGTCATCCAAAACAAAATTTACAAAGCATAACAAAAAACTATCCAAGGTTTATAGAATTGAACATAATGAAATAAACAAGAAATCATATAAAATGCACACAAATTTAATATGACTTTAGGGGTGACACTTAGGAATTCTTGAACTAGGGTATGAGAATAAAACAAAAGTAGTGAAAACATATGTTGGGATTATAATACCAATAAAAAAATTAATGCTAATAGATTGTTATGACTTTACAAGTGACACTTAGAAAGTCTTGAACTATGGGATGAGAATAAAACAAAAGTAGTGAAAATATATGTTGAGATTATAATATCAATAAAAAATTTAATGCTAATAGGTTGTTATGTTTAGCAGTGATCCAAAACAAATTTTACAAAGCATAACAAAAAACTATCCAAGGTTTATAGAATTGAACATAATGAAATAAATAAGAAATCATATAAAGTGCACACAAATTTAATATGACTTTAGGGGTATCACTTGGGAGGTACAATCAACTTTAAGAGAGGTGTTCTTGGAAACATATAATCAACTTTAAGAGAGGTGTTAAATTTAATATGACTTTAGGGGTATCACTTGGGAGGTACAATCAACTTTAAGAGAGGTGTTCTTGGAAACATATAATCAACTTTAAGAGAGGTGTTTTTGGAAACATATAGGTTGGTGGAAAAATCTAGAAAAGAATGTTATGAACATGTAGGTGGTGTTAGAAGAGGGTGTATCACATAATGAACAATGATAGAGGGAACGAAGCCACTGGAATCAAAATCACATGTTTTTTTATTTTAAGGAAGAGGAGGTGTGTTTGGCAACATATAGCTTGGCGGAAATATCTAGAAAAGAATGTTCTTGGACATGTCTTCCAAGCTCTTAAAATGAAAGTGGTGTTAGAAGAGGGTATATCACATAATGAACACTGGTAGAAGAAGGAATAACAATCTATGATGGAGGTCATTCTAAGGGACATTTATGATGGCCATATCTTTTAGGAATTCCTATTTGTAACAAGGAAAATTTTAAGAATTCATATTTATTGTAAAGTGTAGAAACCTTAGCAAATCTTATTAATACAATTTCAACCACAAAATACTTAGTGATATTTTTGTACAAGTATTCAAAAGATTTTATATATTTTCTAGAAAATTTTGACAATTATTAAAATAAAATGTTTTTTATCCTATAAAATTTGGGTCAATCATTTAAAAAAATAAATGAAATTGATGATTTTTTTGATAAAATAAAGAAAATCTACTCATATCATAACTAAATTTAACCTACCTTAACAGAGAACTTCCTTCTATTTTAAAAGAGTTAAGAACTTCCTTCTATTTTAAAAGAAATACAACTCTGTAATTAAGTATAATATCTCAATCAAATTCCACAGTTATATTGTCGTCCTGTCATTTTATCCATCTAGAAGATTCGTAATAATAAGATGGAAACCCATAGCAGGTAAACATGGAAATCTGTGTGCTGGAAAATGTTAGAGAGCTCGTTATCTATATGGTACATGAGAATCATAATATTCAACAAACATAAACATGTGTGGGGTACATGTAACCATTGTAATCGACGTGATTGATAAAGCTTGCATTGAATGGTTTGTTTGCATTGAATGAAAGACTGTTTTAATAGTTTTGTATCACATTTGCAAGAATATTACTGCTCAGAAAATATCTGAGAAATCTTTTTGCTTTTGAAGATGGTTTGTTTGCATTGAATGCCACTAAATAGAATAAAATATAATGGATTGTGCAGGTGACTTTGTATATAGTAAATAGTGACAAATTTTAGGAAACTGTACTGACGAAGTAAACTATCACGGGTTGTACAAGAAC
This sequence comes from Picea abies, assembly GCA_900067695.1. Taxonomy (NCBI): domain Eukaryota; kingdom Viridiplantae; phylum Streptophyta; class Pinopsida; order Pinales; family Pinaceae; genus Picea; species Picea abies. The sequence continues at coordinate 9,475 of CBVK0101198046.1, read as the reverse complement.
CAGGAGCCTTTGAATATAGCGAATAGTGAGAAATTTTGGTGAACATTTTTTGAAATCCAATAATTTTCAATCGACTTTTTTTTAATCAAATCCAATTCGAATTCGATAATTTTGATATAAAGCTTTGTTGCAGAAAGCATTGATACTTGAGTATCATAATTCATTTCAAGAGCATATCTAATCTCTGTTTTTTGGATTTTTTTAGTGAGAATTCAGTGATATAAATTTGGATGAAATCACAATGTTTTGTTATTTAAATGTTATTTTTGAAAGCATAAATAGATTCAGTTAGTTGAAAAATTCTAGGGACGCTTAGATCATTCAGTCTTAACCACTCAAATCTATCCAACATTTTTTCACCAAATTTTGGAAATATCCCCGGAAAAGAGCCAAAACTTAAAACATTTAGACCACCATAATGGAATAGTTACCCACTAAATTAAATAGTAGTCAATAATATGGTATTGTGTTAGTTAAAGCTTTGTTGCAGAAAGCATTGATACTTGAGTATCACAATTCATTTCAAGAGCATATCTAATCTATGTTTTGGATTTTTTTTAGTGGGAATTCAATGATATAAATCTTAATGAAATCACAATGTTTTGTTATTTAAATAGAATTTCTGAATGCATAAAGGGATTCAGCTGGCTGAAAAATTCTCTAGACCCTTAGATCATACAATCTTAACCACTCAAATCTATCCAACAATTTTTCACCAAATTTTGAAAATATCCCTCGAAAAGAGCCAAAACTTAAAACATTTAGACTACCACAATGGAATGGTTGCCCACTAAATTAAATAGTAGTCAATAATATGGTATTGTGTTAGTTAATCCAATATAATTATTAAAAAAATGTTGAAATAAGAATCATTTTAAGGATGGAAATTTATATTAAAATGTAGAAACCCGGGTTAATCTTAAGAGTTCTTAATATGCAAAATGTAAAATGTTTGGCCATAGTTTTGTAAAAATATTCAAATTTCTAAGGATTTTATATAGTTTCTATAAAATTGTGGTGTTTTTTAAGGTAAAATGATTTTATACTATGGAATTTGGGCCAATCATTTTTAGAAAAAATGGAAATTGGTGAATCTTTTTGGGAAAAACCATAGAAAATTAGCCCCTACTCAAATTTAGCTTCAAATATTGGTACAATATATTCTTTCATCCATGGAAATCAACTAAAAATAGAGTATGGAAATTGAACCTGTACAATCCGTTAGTGCCGTCTTTTTTTTCAGTTAGAGTCAGTCTTAGTAGAGTTAGGGTCTGTGTGTCAAAGTGTGTGAGGTCAGGTACCGAACAACGAATGGGTCGAAGTCAGCAAGTGGTCGGTTGGCCCTTCGAGTCGGGAAGGGATGTCAAAACCAAAACATGTGTAAGTGGTAAAGGTATTTCCCAAAGAGTCGAATCCTGGTAGAAGGAGAAGGACAGACACTGAAGGCACGAATGATTGTGAATCATCACAATAGTTAAAGCAAGTGCAACTCACTATTGCTGAGTTGTACCAGGAGAACAGGGAGCTGAGACAAAAATTAGTAGAAAAGACCCTTGAGGCATCAACATCGCAGGGCCTAGAGGGAAACATGACTTGGCTCAAGAAGAAACTCAGAGAAGCACAAGATAAAATCATCTAGCTGGGCGAAGTAGAGAGGATGTTAGAAGAAAGAAATGCAAAGCACTTCAAGGAATACAGACCGATGCAGGGAAACATTCACGCAGCTCTGGCCAACACGCAAAAGAGGCTGAAAGGGAATGTGGTTCTGCAAAGACAAGTAATGAATCTGAAAATGTGCAACTAGTTTCTTAGAAGAACGCTTCGGATATTAAAACTCCAGACGAGGCCAGAAGCATAATTAATCGACTCCATTTTTGTCTTCTCAAACGTGGCATGGATTTTGTCTCCCCGTGGTCTGTTTCCTAACGGGAAGCCGATACCCTGACAGGTACCCGCGCGACAAGCATACGACGCACACGCTGGAGACCCATCTATTACAAAGGGCAGGTGTATGTTGGAAACACGATAGTTTGAAGAAAGGCGTGGCCCCTTAACTGGTGTTTTCATCTTGGAAACAACTGCGACAGTCCGTGGTTACCCTCCACATGCACGCTCAAGTAAATGATTACGCGATAGAAATCAAAGCCGTTACAATAGGTGGCAGAAGTTTGACAGAGCACTTGATAGTCCAGATATCCTGTCAAAGGAAAAGCATCGACACATCACCCTCCAACGATGAAATCTTGTTGATGATCGAAATGTCGTGGCAAAGACGTCGGTTATTTGTGTGATAGAGTACAGTCAGTTTCTATTTGTAGTAAAGTGTCATACAAAAAGTCATCTAGCAGAGAATAGTCAGAACCTGATTTCTAGGGATAGTAGTTAGAGCACAGGGTAGCCCGAGCGACACACCCTTGCATATATATTTCGTCTTTTCAATGTAAGCAAGGTTGGTTGGTAAAATAGTGTACATAGTGACTATTGAATGTAGATTTTGAATCCAATTAAAACTTGATGTAAAGGTCCTGAAGATTTGATGAAAAGATTCTAATGGTAGCAGTTTGATGTATTGTACTCTCTCTTTGTGTATGTGCTTTCATGTGTTCTTTATATTTATATCTATATTTTGTCTATATCAGAACCTGATTTAGAATCTAGAATTCACCGCACGGTGCTCTAGATTCGTTCCATTTAGATGACTCTGTTTCTTCTAAGTGAACTCTGAATTCATCCCCGGTGGTGCTTTGAGTTGCTTCATGTGTTCTTCCCTCATCACACACAACGATTTTTAACTGAAAGGTTGTTACTTACTTAGCCTTTATCCTCTCAAGTTCAGTCACTAAGTCATTTGTTTCTATCGTTTTCTTAAATTGACTCCATAGCCCAAGGTCTTTCTTTCTTTCACCAATAGAACTAGAAATATTTTATAAAATTGTTAAATCTAGTTGACAAGTTTAAATCCATACTCTGTACAAAGACGAAGTCTCAGAGAGATCCCTCTCCAGGTTGAAAAGTCTAGTTTTCGGTCTCAATGTTGGTTTGTATGTTGCCTCTGTCATTCATTTTCTCATTCGAACAAAGTTTAAAAAGCACTAACACCCCCATAAATGAGGATTTCCCTGATGAACACCTCTTGTTCATCCCCTCTGATAACCCCTAGTACGACGACCTCCTCATCTTTGGGTCTCATCTCTCTCGAGATGATCATCGATGCATTCACCATCAAGCCCCACAATACCTCATTATTGGAGACATTCTCTATTGATGCGGGGTCAACACCATTCTTCGACAATGTCTTACCATCGATGAAGCTGACAGAGTCTTGAACGATTGCCACAACGACGCTTGCGGTGGTCACCTCTCAGGTATGTCCACCACCCAAAAAATCATTCAAGAAGGGTACTTCTGGCCCACTTTGTTTCATGACTGCATCCACACTCTCAAGCGATGCAACAAATGTCAGCTTTATGCAAATAAAGCATGAGCTCCACCAGCTCTTCTACACCTAGTCATCACAACCAACCCCTTCTATAAATGGGGAATAGACTTCATGAATTTCCATCCTCTATCCAATAATGGACACAATCACATTGTCATGGCAGTGGATTACTTTACCAAATGGGTCGAATTCATGCCCACATTTAACAACACCACTGACACAACATCATGTTTTTTATTCAACCACGTCATTACCTGGTTCAAAGTCCCACTACAACTAGTTTTCGATCATGGTAAACACTTTTAGAATGAGATATTTGTGGAACTCTCCTCAAATTTAGGATTCGCCCATGATTTCTCCTCCCCATACTACCCTCAGTCCAACGGACATGTCGAGGCGGTCAATAAAGACCTCAAAACTACCACCGGTTTTACACCATTCCACCTCGTCCATGGGATCGAAGCCACCCTCCCTATAGAGTGATAAATCCCCATGTTACGCACTGCCATAGAGCTCTTACCTGACATTGATCTAATGGAGAAATGTCTATTGACCTTAGAGTCACTTGATGAAGACCATCGATCTTCATTACAACACAATGAGGCAGCTAAAAAATGGTCCAAATCCACCTTCAACCGCCATGTCAACCTTCACTCATCCAACGAAGGTGATCTCATGTTAGCCTATGATATCACCCACAACACTCTCGGCCATGGGAAATTCGAGTCATTATGGCATGGACCCTTCATCATCCAACTTTGCCTCACCAAAGGCACCTACATATTGGCCTCTCCAAAAGGATACCCTCTCAAAGAACCCATCAATGAGTTGTACTTAAAGAAATTTTACGCCTACGCGTAGCCCCCCCAAACTTAGGTTTCTATTTGTACACATTTGTAGAGTTTTTAGTCTTATTTACCTCCATCTACACATTCACATTCCCTGATTTATCATCTACACTTGGCCCCAGAGGAGCATTTTTCTCACACCACGTTCAGGTACGCATGCTCACTTTTAGTTTTAATCAAATAGTTGCCATATATTATTTATCATTAGATATTTTTCACGTTGGGTATTTGGTTTCATGTGTGCAGGTACTTTTTCAACAAGCTCACACCCCCTTCAAGTATATGTTCGACACTAATATGAAATTATTCCTCTTCAAATCACTTGCATATCCCATTCAAACCCTCTAACATTTACCTTTAGGATCCCTACATTCAGCTCTGCAATATATTCACCTCTACTGCACTTCGGTACTATCAAATGATAACACTTTCCCCCACATGAGTTGTCCCATTCATAGTTCCCCTTGGCAACTTGACACTCAAGATAATTTCACCCCCTAGGGATGGGAGTCCCGATAGTATTTTTCCCTTTCAAGAATGAACCCCATACTTCTTCTCATCATATTTCTAACCTTCCCAATGGACTCCCAAGTCATATCATCTTGGTTCTATTGACTTCATCTTTGTAGTTTCATTAGCCCTCCATCTAATCCACCATCAATTTTCCCATATGCAGATTTTCCTCCATCTATTTACCTAATACAAAAATCCACCCATGGGGTCCCCACCCTCCACCAATTCTCTTTCACCAACTTGTGCTCTAAACAGTCCAAGCCATCTTTCACTGGGGCACCCATTTCTGTATCTATATACTCAACCCAATCTCATGCCCAAGGTGATCATGAATGAGTTGGGTTTGGACATCACCAGGCCCTATAAGGATCTTTTTTCTTTCGATTCAAGGAAAGTGAAATGTTTGGGTCTAATCAAAGATTTGGTTGTGTCACTGGCCCAAATCCCTTCTAAGAATCTGGTTATTGACGTGGTTGTGGCCGATATACCCCCCAAGTTTGGCATGCTATTATCCAGGTCATGGGTCGTGAATCTGAAGGGAACCCTGCAGATGTATATGTCATACGACACCATTCCTATCTTCGACCAAGAGAGACGATTGTACAGAGAAGTACTGCTGAAATACATAGTGAGTTGTAATATGTAGCCGAATAACCACCCTATCTACTCCGTCGACACTAAGATCGACTCCTCCATATTTTACAATGACTTGAGCTTGGAAGAGGGAGAGTCGACGGTCATCATGAATATCGAGGATAAAGTCGCGCGACAAGCAGAAGAATGCGCAAAACCGAGGAACCATGCGGAGAACGAGTTGTGGAACATGAGTTTTGACAGAATCGTCAACAAGGAAGGGGTAGGGGCTGATGTATGGATACATTCTCCCAATGTGGGCACAAAACTCTGCTCGTACAAACTCACCTTCGAGTGTACAAATAACATGGTTGAGTACGAGGCATTGATTTTGGGTCTAAGGGTTTTGAAAGAGTTGGGCACAAAGAGGATAGCGGTGCATGGAGACTTTGAGATCATTATAAACCAAGTGAAAGGTATATACCAATCCAAGCACCCTAGACCAAGGGTGTACATAAACCTAGTATTGGACCTCCTCGAAGAATTCTCAGAGTATAATCTATCAACGATCCTGTGGGGGAAGAATCAAATTGCGGATTCCTTGGCCACCTAGGCTTCTATTTTTAAAATTCCCATTTTCCCCAACAAAAAGTATGAGATCAAAGTCAAACACAGGTTGGTAGTGCTTGATAATATCAAGTATTGGTAGGTGTTTGAGGATGACAAAAAGGTGGAGAGATTTCTCCAAATGAGCGACGAGTTTGCTAATGTAAACATTGACGACGAGTGTTGCTGAAACGAAGATGAAAGTGTAGCTACGTGGAGTAACGATGACCCTTTCCAGAACTAGATAGTTGGGAGGGACATAGTGCAACTAAAGAATAATATCATCCCCAAAGGGTTGGTTCCGCTGGAAAAGTTGTTTGATGAAAATGATGTGGCCAGAAATCCCAAGATCACCATGAATGATGAGGATGTTGAGGATTGAAACATCGGGACCCAGGAGGATCCGAGGATAATCAAATTATCAAAGACACTTAGTCTGGAGGTCAAATAGGACTACATAAAACTCATGAAATATTTTTCCGACGTTTTCTCTTGGATCTATGATGACTTGAAAGTCTACGACACTAAAGTGATTCAACACATATTTCCTCTCAAAGAAGACCAAAAACCTTTCAAGCAAAAGCTAAGACGGATAAATCCCCTGCTGCTGTCGCTAATTGAAAAAGAGGTAAAGAAACTCTTCAAAGCCAAAATTATTGTTTCTTTAAGGTTTTCGAAATAGGTTGCCAACATGGTGCCTATGAGGAAAAAGAGTGGCGAAATAAGGTTTTGCGTGGATTTTCGAAACTTGAACAAAGTATCCCTCAAGGAAAACTACCCGCTCCCTAAGATGGACTATATTCTGCAGAAGGCAGTTGGGTCCCATAAGATGTCTATGCTAGATGGGTTTTTAGGTTACAATTAGATCATGGTACACCCAGATGACCGGGAAAAGACAAATTTCACAACACCATGGGGGACGTTCATGTATGCTAAGATGCCTTTCGGCCTGATGAATGCTAGAGATACCTTCCATAGGGTGATGGACATCACATTTACCGAGGAAAATGAAAAATTTATCATGATCTATCTGGATGACATCACAGTGTATTCCGACTCCGGCGAACAACACCTTGAGCATTTGCAAAGGGTCTTCCAGAAATGCAGGAGGTTCGACATATGACTGAATCCAAAAAGTCACATTTCAGAATGCAAGAAGGGAAATTGTTGGGGCATATCATCTCGAAGGAGGGTATAAAGATAGATCCTTGTAGGGTAGAAGGAATCCTGAAAATCATCACTCCACACAACAAGAAGGAGGTACAGTCCTTCCTGGGAAAGGTGAATTTCTTGAGAAGGTTCATCCCAAATCTGGTAGAAATTATAAAGCATATAACAAGCATGCTCAGAAAGGGAAATGAGATGAAATCGAACTCTGAAGCCAGGAAATCGTTTGAATATATTAAGGTAGCACTAAAGAAAGATCTCGTATTGGCCAGCTCAGACTTCACGAAGGACTTCATCTTGTTCTCATTTTCCTCAGAGCATACCACTGTTGGTGTACTGTTACAGAAATACGACCAGAACTTTGAAAATCCAATCGCTTACTTCAACAGGACACTAAAGGATTCCCTACTGAGTTATGAAATTATGGAGAAACAAGCATGCACCCTACTGAAATCCCTAAAGGATTTCATAACTTACATACTACATTCCCACATTATCGCTTACCTTCGCAACAACTCAGTCAAAGAAATTTTGACTCAGCCTGACCCTAAGGGAAGAAGAGGTAAGTGGATCACAGTCATGCTAGAATACAACCTCAAAATCAATCCCACAAATCTGATTAAGGGTCAAGGCCTCGCAAAACTGATGGTGCAGTCGAATTGCGACATTCCGGGAATCAACTTTATTGTTGATTTGTCAGAGAATAATCAGGAAGAAACAACCGCACAGGTGTCTCTGAAGTTCATTGATTCATCCTGGTATACAGACATCATTTATGTGTTGAAGAATCTGCAAGCTCCTCGAGGGTTAATTAATACCAAGTAAAGATTCTTAAAGATTAAGGATACTAAGTTATCCATCTTGGATAACTCCTTGTATTTGAAAGATTCGGGAGGGATATTGTTGAGCTTCTTACTAGAGGATGATGCAGAATGAGCTATCAGGGAATTCCACAAAGGTGACTGTGGAGGACATCACTACTAGAAAAACACCGTGCATAAAATTCTAAGGGAAGGTTACTATTGGCCCAACATCTTCGTAGACATATACAAACAAGTCTCCAGTTCACACGAGTGCTAGAGTTTCGATGGAAGGAGAAAGTTGCAACCCTTACCGTTGAAACCAATCTCGGTCGAAGCATCATTCATGCAATGGGGCCTAGAATTTATAGGAGATATTCATCTACCATCCTCAATGCAACACATATGGATACTTACGACGACAGATTACTTCACAAAATGGATCGAAGAAATTCCCATGAAGCAGGCTACCGACATGGTCATCATTCAGTTTCTGGAGACCAACATCTTGAGGCTACCGACATGGTCATCATTCAGTTTCTGGAGACCAACATCTTGTCTAGGTTCATGTGCCCTATCAAGATCATCATAGATAACACAACCGCATTTAATTCCAAGAAAATGGAGAAGTTTTGCAAGGATTACAATATAACCCTAGGACATTCTACAATGTATTATCCACAGGGTAATGGGTTAGCAGAATCGTCAAATAAAATCCTAACCAAGATCATTAAAATACTCCTGCAAGACAACAAGAAGGATTGGCATAAGAAACTCATTTACGCACCATGGGAAAACATAATCACTACCAAAATTTCCATCTCCACGTTGCCATTCCAAATGGTATATGGCGCGAACGCGATTTTCCCTACCTCGTTGGGATTTCCCATCAGGAAGTTGCTTCAAGAGAAAGAGGTCGAGCCAGACGACAAAAAGAGAAGGATAAATCAGTTGATTAACGTGCAGAAGATGAGAGAGTAGGTTTAAAACTGATCACAACTTCACGAAGATAGGATGAAGAAAAATTTCGACAAGCACTCTAAATAGGAGAAATTTTAGGTGGAGGATCTGGTGCTAAAGTGGGACGCGAGGAAAGAAGACAAGAGAAAGAATGTAAAATTTGATCATATTTGGATAGGTCCTTTTAGAATCAGCATGTATCACGAGAACAACGCATATCTACTAGAATAACTTAATGGAGAGTCCACTAGTTGGGGGCCTGTAAACGGTAGGTTCCTCAAACACTATCTGGTGCAGAAGGTCCGTTTATTTTTTCATGTCATTGTAAATAGTCATTTCATTTTGTTTTAAAAGAAGGCGTTTCAAGTTAGTGTGTCAGTAGAAAATTGAACCTCAGAGTGAAGGCCCTAAGTTTATGCTAAGTCTGGTCGCAACCATGTCAAGAAAGTCTAGGTTATTTTTTTATTTTTCCGTTGTTTCAAAGTCTGGAAGTCGAATAAGGCCCAATGGTCAGGCACCTAGTCTACTTTTCTTTGCCACCTCACTGGGAGGATAGCATCCTCGTTGGA
>CBVK0101198014.1:0-18053 GCA_900067695.1 Picea abies | reverse complement strand
TTGATCATGTCGGGTATTGTAAATGACCAAATCCCCTTTTGCGGATTGGTCAAACCCTAATTCTAATAGGCTAAATAAGAAGTCGGGCCCATAATATATTAAAGAGGCCTCGAAATATATTAAAGGTGGTTATAACCACCTAGAAGAAGAAGTCGACCCTGCCAGTGAAGAGACACTTCCACACGTGCCATAATTGTATAAATAAGAGAGGCCAGCGCCTCATTTAGACACACACTCAGCTCACTCATTTAGTGTGCAAGTATTGAAGGAAGCTACAGTTACCAATTGTCGGAATAAGGAAGAAAGAGAGAGGCGCATCCTTGGGAGAGGAATTTATGTGTTGTTTGGTTCATTATCTTGGCATTGTATTGGCTATCTATATTAAGGAAGTTTTGATGGGTTTTCTTCCCCTTGAGGGTTTCTCAGGATAAATGCTTGTGTACTCTTGTGATTGTGTTTCTCTCAGTGATCCTGTCTATGCTATTGTTATCTAGTAAATAGAAAGGTAACCTAATAATAGATTAAACTTTAACAATTCCAATTTTAGCATTTTACTTGAATCCTAGACAATTACAGCTACACCATAAACAATTTGTTGCAGTAACCAAGATCACAAGAAGAAACACCATGCACAAGTACACAAGAAGTATCCTGGGAAACCCTTCTTAACAAGGGAAGGGAAGAAAACCCAACCAATCCTTTGCTATATTCTTCAAGAGAAAGACCTCCCACACCATAAACCTAGCAAACAAAAGGGTGCTCACAAAACCTAGAAAGCTAGTGCCCAAGAGAGGTGTGCACTTCATCCCTAGTACTTGTACTTGTTGAAATTTCCAAACTCACACTTGTGTTATGTTTCCTCAATGGGAAATTTACCTTTATTTATATTAGACTGACTATATCAAAAGTAGTGTCTATTGGCACAACATGGACGACCTCAATAACTCACAATATAATTAATAATTACCATATTAATTATCTTTTACTTTATGGTGGGCCGACCTGTACCCTTTACATCACAAATAGGGTTACAGGTAAGTCTGACTCTTGAAAAATATAGCAAGGGATCTCATACACCCACTAGTGCTCAGCCAATAGGGGCACATCCATTTATGCTCAGCCACAGGGACGTCCACATCTCTATCTCACTGCGTCTCACAGGAGAATCACACTCACTAGTGCTTAGCCACTAGGATCATGTTCACATGTGCTCATCCATAAGCAAGTCCCACTCAACAAATCTCTTTCTCACTGCGTCTCACAGGAGAATTATCTGGAGTATCACATCATCTCAACTCTCTCCACAGAGGAGACCAATACATTGTTTCATCTCTGTCTCAAAGAGAACGACACACCCAACTCATGGGCTTCCTCACCCCACACAGGGGCACACAACGTTCCATCTTCGTCTCAAAGAGGAACCACACACCCATCTCATGGGCACACCCAACTCATGGGCTTCCTCACCCCACACAAGGGAACATGCCATTCCATATCCATCTCAGAGAGGAACTACACACCCATCTCATGGGCTTCCTCTCAGGCCGACTCACTCAGTTTGTGTCCTAGAGGTTGTTTCACGCAATTGTAATCATCAACACTCCCTCTCATCTAGGGAGGCATTCTCCACCAGGCCAAGTTTCTCACGGAAGTACTCGAACTTTGTCTTGGTTGTAATCATCAACTCTCCCTCTCAGCTAGGAAGGTATTCTCCACCAGGCCAAGTCTCTCATGGAAGTACTCGAACTTCGTCTTAGCAAGCGGTTTGGTGAAGATATCTGCAATCTGCTCATGGGTAAGAAGGTACTGCACATGTACTGATTTCCTCTGCACCATGTCTTTGATATAATGATATTTTATCTCAAGGTGTTTTGATCTATCATGAAACACATGGTTCTCAGAGAGCTTCACACAGCTCTGGTTATCACAATGAATAATGGCAGGATCCACCTCAGGATCAAATAAATATGTCAGAAGCTTGTGAAGCCACATTCAATGTTGTATACTCTTCTTCTGTAGTACTCAAGGCCACAAAGCTTTGTTTCTTGCTACACCAGGAAACCATGGCAGACCCCAAGGTAAAACAACAACCGGATGTGCTCCTCTGGTCCACTGTGTTCCCTGCCCAATTTGCATCGACATACCCCTGCAAACTCAAGTCCACACTGGAGGCATATCTCATGCCATATCCAACTGTGCCTTGTAGGTATCTCAATATATGCTTTGTTGTTATCCAGTGAGTTTGTCTCAAATGACTCATGAACTGACTAACTACATTCACTGCATAGCATATATCAGGTCTGGTGTTAACCAAATACATCAGTGATCCAATCAGTTGTCGGTACACAAGTGGATCAAACTCATTTGAATCGGAAGAAGCCTCATTCATCTTCCTCCAAGTTCATCATCATTGGTGTAGGCATGGATTTGCAGTCCATCATCTCGAATATTTCCACTGTATATTTTCCTTGACTCAGGAAAATCTCATCAGTTCTTTGCCATACTTCTAGTCCCAAGAAGCAGTGCATCATACTCAGATCCTTCATCTCGAAAACAGAAGTCAATGCTCGCTTGCATTCAACAATAAGTCTTTCTGAACTGGTAAGGAATAAATCATCCACATACAAGACCAAGATCGGGAACTCGTTGCCAATAATATGATAATATAGGTTTGGATTAGTAACACTCTTGCTGAAATCTAAACTCATTAGGAATCCATCCATCTTCTTGTACCCAGCACGAGGTGCCTGCTTTAGTCCATAAAAGACTTTCTTCAACTTGTACACATGATTTCTCATCGTATCTCACGAATCCCTCTAGTTGCTTGATGTAAACTTCTTCCTCAATCTCACCATTGAGAGAGGTTGTCTTTTCATCCATCTGATGTAGTTTCCAACTCATGGATGATAGTATGGATAGAAGTGTATCGAGCTACTGGAGATAATGTCTCATCATAGTCAACTCCCTCTACTTGTGGGAATCCTCTGGCTACAGATCTTGCTTTGTATTTCTCGACACTTCCATCAGCTGCATGCTTGATCTTATAGATCCACTTGGAAGTCACCACAAACTTCCCTTCTGGTCTTGGAACAATATCACATACATCATTCTTCAAGATAGATTGGTATTCTTCTGTCATGGCATCTTTCCATACATGTTCACCTATCGATTCTCCATGACAAGAAGGCTCAAAATCAATGATGTGGCTCATGGATGAAAGGTAGCTCGAAAATCTCTTTGGTCTCTTGCTTTCTCGAGATGTGCCTTGAGGAGCTTGTATGTCCCTCTGCCTCTTGCAGAGTGAGCCTAGGCAGGCTTTTTATGCCCTACTGCAATATCTCTGGGTATATCAACTGGAGCAACTAGATCAACTGGAATAATTGGATCAATTGGAATGATGTTTGTCTCCCTCTGAATTGTTGAAGGGGGAGAAGGTATTGTCTCACTGTCAATCTCCATCTGAGATTCTCTGGATCTTTGAAAGGCTATCTCTTCTTCAAAGAAAACATCTTTACTTATTTCAATCTGTCTCTGACTAGGGATGTAGATCTGATATGCCTTCGAAGATTCATTGTATCCCACAAATGTACCCATTCTCCCTAAAGGGTCTAGCTTGGATCTCTTCTCTTTGGGTACATGAAAATACACTAGGCACCCAAATATCCTGAAGTGTTCAATCTCGGGCTTCACTCCGGTGAAGGCTTCTTCGGGAGTTATGTTCTTCAGAATTTGGTGAGGAGTCTTGCTCTAAACATATATTGTTGCCATGCATGCTTCTTCTCATAGAGTCACATGAAGACTCTAATCATGCATCACTGCATTGGTTGCCTCAATGATAGTTCTATTCTTCCTCCTCAGATAGTTTTGACTCCCTTTGAGTCAAGAGACTCCCTCTAAAGTCAATTGACTCCCTCTGAAGTTTGAAGTATAACCATCTTCCTTTGTTGTTAACCTGCTTGGAACAAGAAAACAAACGAAAGGAAACAAAAACAAGAATATCTCATAAAGGAGAATAATGAATACATCTCTAGAATCAAAACAATTTGTTGTCACAACTACAACACCTAATTGTAATGTAGAAAACTTTAGAAATGTAGGTTAGAGGCATGATAATTAAAACAATCAAACCTAGAGTCTTCACTTCTAGTGTGTTGTTCCTCTGAATGCACTGAGATCCCTCTGGATCCATGACTTCAGCAAAGTTCCTTCCTCCTACAAGTACCATCATGACAATGATACAAATAATATATACAAGTGCATACCTGAGGGTGCTGATATGATTTCTCCAATGGCACCTAGTTGATCTTTGTCCTCTGACATCTTCATGAAGAAGGTAGCCATGATGTCACCATATTTTCAGATTCTTCACAAACCCTTGTCAATTAGGTTAGAAAACTTAATGACTAGGCTAGGCTAGCAACCTTAGGCTTTGTTGGGTTTATAACTGCCAACAATAAGCCTTAAGAGAGTCATGGGAATACTGGTGAGCTGAAAAGCTCCTTCAATGAGTTGCAGAAACCCTAAAACCAAAAATATGTAGAAAATTGCGAAACCCTAGGACCAAAAATCCAAAATGATCGGAAATGCAATCTGAGACTTAATGGAGGTGCATTGATGGAGGCCGTACACTCCCGTACAACTTTGAGCCCCAATGTCCAAGTTTAAGGTGCTGAAACACCTCAGAAAAGGAGGGTCGTATGAAATTGCAGCAAACTCTAGAGGGTCGTACGGAACTGTAGAAGAAGAGGACGACTAGCTTTGAATGCTTGTGCATTGGGTTCTTCAAGACCTATGCTTTGATACCATGTTGATTTTTCAATAAGCTAGGCTCAAGCATAAATTTCATTCCAATTTTAGCATTTTACTTGAATCATAGACAATTGTAGTTACACCATAAACAATTTGCTGCAGTAACCAAGATCACAAGAAGAAACACCATGCACAAGTACACAAGAAGTATCCTGGGAAACCCTTCTCAACAAGGAAAGAAAACCCAGCCAATCCTTTGCTATATTCTTCAAGAGAAAGACCTCCCACACCATAAACCTAGCACACAAAAGGGTGCTCACAAAACCTAGAAAGCTAGTGCCCAAGAGAGGTGTGCACTTCAGCCCTAGTGCTTGTACTTGCTAAAATTTCCAAACTCACACTTGTGTTATGTTTCCTCAATGGGGAATTTACCTTTATTTATATTAGAATGAGTATATCAAAAGTAGTGTCTATTGGCACAATAGGGCCGACCTCAATAACTCACAATATAATTAATAATTACCATATTAATTATCTTTTACATTAATTATATTTTACTTTATGGTGGGGCCAACTTGTACCCTTTACATCACAAATAGGGTTGCAGGTAAGTCTGACTCTTGAACAATATAGCAAGGGATCTCATACACCCACTAGTGCTTAGCCACTAGGGGCACATCCATCTGTGCTCAGCCACAGGGACGTCCACATCTCTATCTCACTGCGTCTCATAAGAGAATCACACTCACTAGTTCTCAGCCACTAAGATCACGTTCACCTGTGCTCAACGACATGCACGTCCTACTCAACAAATCTCTTTCTCACTGCATCTCACAGAAGAATTATCTGGAGTATCACATCATCTCAACTCTCTGCACAGAGGAGACCAGTACATCGTTTCATCTTCGTCTCAGAGAGAACGACACACCCAACTCATGGGCTTCCTCACCCCACACAGGGACACACAACGTTCCATCTTCGTCTTAGAGAGGAACCACACACCCATCTCATGGGCTTCCTCACCCCACACAGGGTCACACACCATTCCATCTCTGTCTCAGAGAGGAACTACACACCCAACTCATGGGCTTCCTCTCAGGCCGAATCACTCAGTCTATGTCCTGGAGGTTGTCTCATGCAGTTGTAATCATCAACATGAGTCTCTAGACCAAGATAATACTTTTCCATCTACAAAGGCTATTATGTTTCCTTTGTCTTCTAGGCAAGATATGGATACAAGATTCTTTTCTAAATCAGGTACATATAAGACATTGCTCAAATGAACATTGTTACATGTTTTCAAATTGATGGAGGCTTGACCAATTCCTTCGACTGGGAAGGTGTTCTTATCTCCAAGTTCTACCTTGTAGGATGTCCTCTTTTCATTAAGATTAAAGAGTCTGACTTGATCTCCTACCATATGCCTGGAAGCTCCACTGTCAATTATCCACATGTCATCTTCAAGAGTACTTGTGAGAGTTGAACAGTGTAGATGATCCATTTTTTCTTTCATGATTTATGTTGAGTGATAACTGGTCAAACTTTGACTTTGACCCAAAATCTCAACCTTGACGTTTTTGCCTTCTAAGAGTGCCAAGAGGTTTGTTGGACTAAGGCGCACTAGAATATCTTCTTCTTGAGTAAGGTGTTCCATCATAAGGTGTTGGGCAAGAGTTTTAGGGTTTTTGCAACTGCACCTACTAGTAACCCTAGCGACAGTGCTTCAGTAACTGCACCTGCTAGAAACCCTAGCGACAATTCTTCAACGAGCTTGATAACGTTATGGCTTAGCTTCCTTCCAGTGGTAAGACTGAATGAAGGAGGTGTGGGCCCATAACTTGTTAGAAAAGTGGGTGTGCTCGTTTAACCATAGACAATATAACAATATTGTCACCCAACCATAGGCATGAGTGCCACCCCCGAGCACCTTGACCTTGACAGAGAGAAGAATTCTAATAGAAAATCAATAGCCAACCAAGGCTAATGCACCAAGCAAAGATAACCAAGACTGATAAGAAAGTCCAACCCAGAAAGACCGAAATTACAGGTTGCAGTAACTGCAGCTGCAACTGCTCCCCAGACTTGTGCACTACTGGATTTATACAGTTTCGACTTGTGTGTATCAAATGAGCTCTGGCGCCTTATATTTATTATGCTCTTTCCAAGCTGTCTGGGCCGACTTCTCCATCTGGAGGCTAAAGACTCAATATAAAATATTCTCTTTAGCTTACTTTACTTCTAGGGTTCTTCTTGCTTCTTGGAATATTCTAATCTCATCAAAGGTCACAAGTGGAGGTTAATACCTCCCACAACTACCATAATATCAACAGTGGGAACATAAGATCAGGAACTAAATAAAGAATTACGCAAGGAGAAACCAACTGACCCTCGTAGAAGCAAAAGCATAATTCTTTATGGAAACTCACGAGCAATTCCTTGAATCCAATCTAGAAGCACTATTTGAGTATATCAACTGACCTTCTAATGCATAAACTCACTTCGGATGAACAATTGATGCTGAAAATCACCATGAAGGTCGAACAAACCTAAACGAGCGGTTTGAGAGAATCATCGAAGATTATATTGAAGAACAAGCTATTGAAGACAAATCGTCAGTTGATACAATTAAAAATAATTTTTACATCGATCTTCACAATGATTTTCCTTTGCACTATGTCATCTTTACTGCACAAATTCTTGCTAGATAAAGGAGTCAAAGATATTGTCGAATACCAACCTATTCTTAGCACACCTCCGCCAAATTGCAACTGGGAGAAGAAACAAAACGACTAGGAAGAATTTCTAGAAGCAAATTGCAAGGATGCATGCGAAGCTTGGGACTATTTCCTGAAGAAATGAGCATGACAATTATGGCTAACATCGTCGAATTCGAGTAAGTCAGGTCGGTGATGGGGGGCTTGATGATCCGTGAGATGCCATAATTGGAATCGACCACACCGAAGTGAATAATGTCAGAAGCAAGGCGAAAGACAAGTGAAAGAGGATATACGCTAGAATCATGGGAGGAGACTGCACGACGTATGCAGATCCATAAACCCTCACCCGACATCCAAAAATTAGAGTTGGATAAAAGGAAAAAGAGGAGAGAAGAAATGCATAACGGGAGAGATCCTCGAAGTTTGAATCGAAAGAACCTCCAAGAGCGGCAGATCACTGGAGCTTGTGAGCAATTTGAGTTTGGCATGGGCCGATCAATTTTGGCAATAGAAGCAGCCCCGACGGTTCCTGAAAGGAGCAGAAGTTTGTAGTTGATAGAGGCAAGCAAAGGCGCCCTTCAACTGGTTGACATAGTCAAAAGTATGGATATTGATGACTTGGGACCCATGACATCTCGATCTCCTATTAAAGATGTTATCCTTGCCCCACACTTCAAACTAAGGAAGCTACCCTAGCCTAGGGGGGAATCCCTAAGGGTCAATCCAAACTAAATCATGTAGATGGAAGTGGGAGTATGAATTAGCTTGAATTGATTAATACCATTAACCCAAGAAACCAATCTTGTACTACAAAATGTGACTTAGAGAGGGGCACATGGTTTGTTTGCTTATCCAAAGTATATATATACCATGATGTTTATTCAACAATTTATCATGTCAAAGGAAACTACCAAATGATCCATCTTGGCCTATTTACTTGAGGAAAGGATAAGTAGTGTGAAGCATAATATGACTTTGAGCCCTCTGTTGACCGCCTATTTAGCACAGGGGTCAACTCATGTATCATGAAGTATTCATCCATGTTGAAGACAGAAATGGTTTTACTGGGTATCTGATACCCCAGCACTTAAATTTTTGTAAACGGAATTTCCGCACCCCTGCGTGGGTCTATAATGTAATAATGTCTGCATGGATCATAGTTAGGTCAGGTACCTTGGATGTGTCATCAGGGGAGTTCCTTTCATCGAGGGTTTTTTATCCTCAAGTTGTCGACCAGACAAACTCCTAGCCGACTTCCCTTGAGTTTTTCCCTCCACAGGCTTCCTCCAAAGTGGTGGAAGGCGCTCTGGTGGTCTCATTCACTTGGTAACCTCTTAGGATTATTGTAAATGACCATGCCAGGCAGTGTCTGAAGTTTCGCGGAATTTCTTCGAGTCTAGAGTAGTTTTTTTTTATTAATTAAATTTTTAAAATTTAATTAATTAATTATTTTTTGAGCTAAAATGTTGTAAAAACTTCGTCTTTGGGAGAAAGATAGGGGTATTTGTGGGCTGAAACTTAGACATTGTGTCTCCAAGGGCACACTAAGTGAGTAGAACTTAACTCACGTTTGCAAGTGTGCATTAGGACGGCAACACCCTCCAAATGTTATTTAAAACCAAGATTTACTTAATCAAATAGAATCATAAGATAGGTAAGCACAATATTTGTGGAATTTCTGATCCACAAATGTTGGCACAGCCTCAAACTAAACTAATCAATGCCTTTTTAGGAAGATTTAGTGTTTTAGATCATTCACTATGTGCAAAATTCGAACCATGAAACCATTCAATCAGATTTTGCAGTGAATAAGATGCCATAGAAAAAATCGAGAGCTTAGTAAAGTGTTGAAACATTAGACCATGTCATGAACCCTTCACGACAAATAAATATGTTCCATATTTCTTGAAGAAAAACAATAAGTATTATCTATAGCATAATCTCAAAACAATTCAGATGATTCGAAAGTGCCAACAGTGAACAAGTCTGACTATGAAAAACCCGATTCTGATCTTGTTATATCTTCAAACAGTGTTTAGATGCCATTAGTTAAGGAGGGCGAGATATTGGCACATGCTGCTGTAGATAAGTGATATTGCAAAACGAATTGTTATTCCCCAAAATATTGCTCAAAAAGTCATTCGTTTAGTGAGATAAATTACTACATATCATTGGTATTATGCTCCTTTATTCGATTTTGGTGAATTGTACATATTAAAGTATAGTCAAACCAACCAGAACGATTTGCAAAATTGGAATGAAGAGTAACTCAGAGCTGTGCAATGTCGTGCCAGCACAAATTAATATCAGATTTACTCTTCCAAATTCAATTAAAGATCATTCAGAGTACTCCAATCCCATAGAAAATATGTGGAAACAGATACATAATTCCATCCTTTACTATTCAAGTATAAGGAAGTATTAATTGCTTAGACCAGAGTTTAAGTGTGTTGAACAATTCTGAGCAACATATTTAACCCCTTAATTCTTTCAAAGGACTCACTTCAGATCAATATAACCTACGAAAAGAGCAGTACCAGTACCCTTTGAAGACATCATTCAAGCAATTCGTTCATGGAATTTTAAGCATTAATTTCAGGTTATGTAATGTTTAGATCATAGATTAGTTTGCACGCTGTGGAAAGAATGTGGCAATGAATGCCCAAGAAGTCTGTGTCAAACTGCTGAACAACAAACATTAAACCAGCACTTGAAGAATTAAAATGTTCTAACAAATGTGAGGTCGTTTCATGAAGTAAGCCATCAACTAAGTTTTTAGGACACATTAGATCATGCTATGACTAGAATGTCCTCAAAAAAAATTAACGTGCCATGATTGTAAATCCAGCCCTTTCAAATGAGACAACGCATAACTAATTGTAAATATTTGTGGTTTTATCAATTCCTTAACATCACAGGAAACCATGTATCATTATATTAATCATATCTACCATCAGATGTGTTAGATTTGCAGACATTTAAAATGAGATTAGGATTTAAACCCTTAGATCTGTGAGTTATTAATTGGTTTCTTAGGGGTATGTAGATCTATACAAAATACAAATCAAGCACTTAGATCTAACAAATAATGCAGGTCGACTTGAAATAGGGCCAAGTAAAGAGTATGACCTATAATAAAGCTCCAAGTTATATGCAAAATATAAACAAGGGTCAGCTCGATAACTTGGAAGATGTTGAGCACACACTTATACTGAGAAGGGGGGGAGGGTGAATCAGTATAAGACTATCTTTCTCTTTAACATTCATAAACCATAATGAAGCAATCACATAAATGTAATAACTAGAAGACACAATATTTAACGTGGAAACCCTTTCGGGAGAAGACCACAAAAACTTCCTTTTATAAATTTGTAGGCACCTACCTACAAGAGACATCGATCCCCTCTGCTTTTTGTAGGCACCGACCTATAGGAGACACCAATCCCCTTTGTCGTTTGTAGGCACCGACCTACTGAAGACACCAATCCTCACAGTTGTTTGTTATTTAGGCAGTGGGCACCAACCTACTTACAAGTTTACAAGTTTACAAGTTCTTCATATGCATTTCCTTCATTGGTCTACTTGTTGCTTCTATCTTCACCAAATCTTCTCTGCGCTCGTTACTTCTTCTTTCGCTAGATCTACTCTGTTCTTGCTACTTCTGCTTTAGCTCTGTCTTCACCAGATCTTCTTGATTCTTCTTCTACTTTTTCCTTAGATCTTCCTTTGCAAGTTTTGCTTGCTAGAACGCCAGATCTATTTGCTAGAACACCAGATCCGATCTTCGCTAATATTTAATCGTCGCTCCTTGAATGATATTCAATTGTCACTCCTCAAATAATATGCATAAGAATATTACATTTTCACCCACACATTATTTCTCACAATCCCCTTCTCCTTTTATATTTTACCATTAGTTCTACATGAAAAGTCATATTCATTTGAAAAGACACGATTTTTATTAAATAAATAATTGATTTCCCCCTTTTTTATTTTTTTATTTATTTTTCAACATACTATGGGTAAAATACCACCATGGGTTTTAAAACCATGTGCACTTTTACTCCACTTTGACTTTTACCTTTTTTAATCCATTTTCATGTTTACTCCACTTTTACATCATTTCTAATCCACTTTCATGTTTTACTCCACTTTTACGTAACTTCATTTCTACTCCGCTTTCACGTAATTTCATTTATAATCCACTTCCACTTTTGTATTTATTAACATCACATTTCATTTGAATATTTATATGTGAATACTTACTTACCTTTGACATCAATTACAATAATTTATTCGACAATCTCCCCATTTGTCATTGTTGGCAACCCTATGCTCAAAAATATGTAATCCTCCAGAAATAGAAAGAATTATCCTTTGTTTGCAACTCTCCCCCTATCTGTAATTCTCCTCCCCCTGTTTGTAATTCTCCCCTTTTGACATTAATGGAAAAGGTATGCTCCCCCTAAGCTTTTCTTCTTTACTGACGAGATGAGAGGGATATCACTCTCAACTTCCGTCTGATATATGCAAATGTTTCTCTGCGAAGGGGTCTGGTAAACAATATGCAACTTGTTCCTTGGTAGCAATGTATTCCATCTTGACACTTTGTTCGACTACCTGTTCTCTTAGGAAGTGGTACTTGATGGGAATATGCTTCGTCTTTTTTTGCATAGTTCCTTTAGTTGTGCTACTCCCCTTTAGACTGTGCTTTCTCTTGTAGTTTTCTAAAGTAGCCCCCCGTTGTGAATGTGTTATCTTTTCTTGCTGTAATTGTTGAATCTTCTTTGTTTTATTGTCACTCAATTTACTTATTAAAAAAGATGCCAAAGACTTGCTAGATGTCTCACTATCACAGTACTATTAGTTACTCACAACTGATAGGATTGGCTTCCTTCAACATTTGCTCACAATCTACTACTCAAAAATGAATGGTTTGTTGTTGTTAAAAAAAAAATGTCCATCTACAACTTATCACATCTCCATGTGCTTTGAATCTTCAAGCTGCTATGTGCCTTCATAGATTCTAAGGGATCTTCCACTGTCACAGGTATGTTGTCGGTTTGGTAGTGCTTGAATGTCATCAAACCACCATCCATTTGTCCTTCAAAAAAAATTTCATGAACATGGTCAATGCTAGTCACAATGTATAGAATATCTATGTGGACTTGTCTTTTGTTTTGCACAATAGATACCTCAAACCATGACAACTCCCAAAGTTCCATACACTGCTCACAAAGGCTTCTGAGGTTTCCTTAGAAAAATGTGTATATTTGTCGTCAAATTTCATTCCCAGCTGTTAAAAATCCTTCAAAGTCTGAAGAAGGAATGTCCAAAATACTGAATGAAAATTATATGCATGCTGGCCATAATATAACGTCCTCCATTTGTACTTCTTTTGTCATCAACACTGCCTACCATAAGCCGAAGTCCAAGGTGCCCTTTAGATATTTGAATATCCTTTTTACTATTTGTACATGAGTTTCTTTTGGTGCAGCTTGAAATCGTCCAACCAATCCTACTGCTTTCATAATGTCTGGCCTTGATGCCATCACATATAGTAGGCTTCCAATCATTGACCTATACAATATTTGATTTGCTTTCGGAGATTCATCATTTTTGCTCAATTTACAACCTGTGACCATAGGTGTACTGACTGGTGCACAATCTTCCATTATGAATTTCTTCAATTTTATCTTAAGAAAAATTACATAGTATATAACTTTCCCCCTTTAATTTGTTCTAACTGTAAAAATTGCTCAAAACATGGTACAACAATGCTCCTAAAGAAATCTAAACACTATCACCAACAATGCAAGCTAATTAGCCTCTGTCAATCTAGACAGTCTATGTATCCAACATAAGAAGTAGTACATCAACAACAGTCGAACATGATTGGGTTGGTCTCAACAAATCCAAGTCGATTCAACAAGAAATAGTCGAATCAACAAGAAGACATCAATTGCGTTCGCATATCAATAACTTCAAGTATTCCCACCGCCTTGAGCAATCAATAAGTAGCAACAATAGATCTTGTCAAAAATTCCACTTGGCAGACAACCTAGTCGAAACTCAATCGCCGAATACTCAATCAAAACTCCAATCGATTGTCATGTCGGGTCGACCACTTCCAAGGAAATCATCAGTAAGTAAGAGGAACACTGCACGAATGTACAACTGATGATACACAACGATATGAAGTCCTCAAACATTTGGTCAAATGATTCCACGACTACCCATCAATCCAAGCACAATCTATCCTGGTAGTTGGCACTAGTCCACAGTTCTATCTTTCACATCTCTCATGCAAAGATATGAAAGCATGATTGTTATTCCTTCAATTTTTATGGTGAGGATGATGATAGGGCACAAATTTTTGTGTTGGATGATCAGAGGAAGTAGGTTCAGGGCCAGGTTCACTTACAGGAGTAGAACAACCTGACATATCAACAACAATGTCATTTATAACAACATGCTCAAATGTTGGCATGTGAGGAACAGACAACTCATCCGTTTGTTCGACACAATCAATAGTAGGTTGCTCTTCTGGAAAACCAGTCTGAACTCCTCCCACAACAAATAAAACTTCCCTGGTTGAAGCATGGCCAGGTGTAGGTAGGGAGGCAATGTGATGTCTCATTCCCAAGTGTAGGTCAGCAGGGAGTGACCTAGTAGCATGTGTTCCCGTAGACTATAGTCAAGCATAAACAGGGAACAAGATGGAGAAAGAAGGAGGAATTGATGGCTAAAAGATGAATTAAGACAAAATACTTAAGAAAAGTCACTTAAGCCTAAGTCAATGAGGAATTAGAATGAAAAGGTGCTAAAGGGGGACCTAATTAATTAATTATTCACCTTAGGAGGAAAAACACCTAGCTTAAGTGAGGTCAATGGTGAATTAGATTGGGAATGGTATAAAGGGAGCAATTTGACCTAATTCCTCATTATGCATTGTTATGATTTGATGTTGAGAATTCTCGGAGGAGGAGAGGATTCGACTTTACTGTTTTGTGGATTTCTAGAGGAAACCACCACCATTGATCAGTTTCGGTGTTGAGAGACACACCCTAACTCATTGGAGATACCATCCAGGTATTTCACCGTGACATTCAGGAGCATCCAGTTACAGGGGGCACAACTCAACCAGTGAGGGCACAAGTCAGATTGAGGGTTTGTGGAGCTGCACGAGGACAGAGCTCTGATTACATTTTCCTTCTGACCCAGTTGAGATCCAGCTAGGGCGCTTAGATTGAGCTACTTCCCATCAGATTCTGACGGTGGAATCATTCAGAGCGCACCATCCAGCCATTTAGGGGGCAGCTCTTCCGGACAGACATTTGGGGTTGCATGCAGAGTATCAAAGCAGATCCAGGGAAACCCTTCCGACCCAGTTCCACATTTGGCGAGACGATCGTTTTGAGCCCTATAGCAGTAGATTCCATTGGTGGAATCCTTTGGAGCGCATCCAGTGTCCCAGGAGGTGAGCAAACCCCCAAGGGGTCCAGATCCAGTGCCTCAAAGACTAGATCCGAGATCCGACACTCATCCATTTTAGTCTAGAGGCCAGGGCGCTTCTATTGGAGCAGTTTCTAGTGCATTCTGACGGTCTATTCTTCTGAACGAGTTTTCCAGCTGGTAGCAGTTACTGTACTTCTCCGGAATTGCATATTTTTGCCGATCTATCCGTGCATGCATTAGATCTGCTATCATCTTCTGATCAAGGGTATTTTGATGTTATTTTCTTGTATTCCAGTGACTATCCATGAGATCTAGCTGACGATTATATTTTATATTTCTAGTATGCTATTGTATTTCCATGCTTGAGTCGTATAATACATGTTATTGAGCAGTTGATGTTCTTTACATCCGCATGCATCCTTTATATGTTGTTTAAACCATAAATACACAACATGCACATGCAATAAACAACATGCACATGCAATAACCCACATGCACATGCAATAACCATCAAGATCTCAAACATACAACTTAAACGCATCCAAAAATCCCCTAGTGTATCATATCTGCAAGACAGAACATTAGATCAGTAGCAAATATCTTGATTAGTGGGATCAAGGATATTTTAGTGGTATCAGAGCTTTAGTCTTGCCAGCCTGTGACTAAAGACAATGAATACAACAGAAGAACTAGATGGTCCTGAGCACGTAGGTGACTAAAATGTCACTTACAACAAGCACAGGGAAAGAAGGGATAAGCCTAACTTTCCTCCCTTCCCTCCCAGTTCAGAGGAAGAGGAAGAGGCACATAGAGAAGCAGAGAGAAGAGCAGAGCGCGAGGCCAAGCGGGAAGTAGAGAGGAGGCTAGGTGACAGATATGAGCAACCAGAGGGCAGTGGTAAGGCCCCCGTGGATCCAGATGCAGCTTTCATGCAGGTTATCAGTGATATGCTAGCTAGTCAGCGGACCATGTCTCAGTCTTTGACTCAGGTAGCAGATAGACTGGCTATGTAGACATCCCGGGCACACAAGCCCCACATGCAGCACAGGGGAACTTAGGGGCCAACAGTAGACCCCAGTCAACCACTTGCACATACACCTCTGCGAGTGGGATTCCACGTCCATTGTTTCCCAGTTTCCAGAGGGCACCCCTGGTAGCAGCAAAGATACCGATAGCACAGAGACCACCCACTCATGCAGAGGACATTGTAGAGTATCAGAGAGAGTATGCAACATTGGGCCATGACTTCCATCAGGATATGACCTTAGTCGAGTATTGTGGACTCAGATTTAAGAACCGCCCCAAAGAGCCACAGAGGGGAGGACCACAGTAGCAGCAGTAGCAGGGGCATAACATTGATTTCATCCGAAAAGTTGGTAAAACTCACCATACCTTCTTTTGACGGATCGTCCAAATGCACCGCCAGAGCTTGGGTACAGAAACTAGACACCTACTACAAGCTCAACCAGATGACCAAGTCAGAGGTCACCAGTTTCGCCACCTTACACTTGGAGGGTGAGGCACACGAGTGGTGGTATCATGGATTGGTGACATTGGGTCACAGTCGCATGACCTCCTACAGAGAGTTCACAGAGAGACTCATGGATAGATTTGACAGGAGGGATCCAGAGATCCATTTCAGAGATCTAGCCCAATTGAGACAAACTGGCACAGCAGAGGCATTCATCTCAGAGTTTCAGAGGGTAGCAGTGGCAGTGACAGACATATCTGAGCCCCGATTGGTCATGTTATTCACAAAAGGGCTCACAGAACCCTTGAGAGGATGGGTGAAGCCCTATCGGCCTCATACCTTGCAGGATGCCATCCAACACAATAGAGATTTGGCGGATTCAGTGCCAAAAACTAAACCCTTTACCAAACCCTTTATACCACAGAGAGACAAGGATCAAAAGAATCCTCAAAGGGAATGGAAGGGCAAGCCCAAGATGGATGATGATACGCGACGGGAGTTGATGAGGAAGAAGCTTTGCTTCTCCTGTAGAGACCCTTGGGTCCCAGGGCATAGATGCATGGGAAAGGGACAGATCCATTACATCGAAGTGGAATCAGGCAGTGAGGAGGATGAGGAGGATATTGAGGCATAGACAGATAGTGTTTCAGAGACTGAGACCACTCATGAGCCAGAGTAGCAACCGAAGAAACCTTAGATACCGACAAGGGCACAACCCAAGGAGGAGGCAAAACCTCGTAGAGAGGTGAAAGGGGGAACCATAGCCACCCTTTCAGGAGTACCCAGGTACAACACTCTTAGGCTCAAGGGCCTTCTACAGGGGTAGTGCATGACAACTTTAGTTGATGGTGGGGCCACCCACAACTTCATAGATGCATCCTTAGTAGCCAGGAGGGGGTTATGCATAGGGGAGTTTGAGGGATTCCATGTGGCAGTGGCTGATGGATACACGATGACATGTTTGGACATGATCCCCGACCTAGAGGTCAAACTAGGCAACTACACCTTGACAGACACCTTCTATGTAGTTGACCTATTAGATACTGATGTCGTGTTAGGGGTACAGTGGTTATATTCATTGGGAGAGATTGGGTTCAACTATCAGACGTTGACCATGAGCTTCAGAGATGCCAGTGGATCGCGTGTTGTGCTGAGAGGCATGTCTACAGGAGCACCTCGAGCAGTATCGACAAAGAGGATGGAGCGGATCTTTCGTCACAGAGATGTGGCTTACGCAGCAGAGTGTTTGATCACCACACAGAAGGATCCTGAGGGTAGGGAGCATTACCACCCACAGATCAGAGAGCTTATGGGTTAGTATGAGTCAGTATTTGGGCCAATACCACCAGGGAGACCGCCCGACAGGGGTTTTGAACACATGATTGAGTTAGAGGCAGGGGCTACACCAGTGATTATGTAATGTCCCCATTTTGGGACATTGTAACATTACAACATTTCAGAGTGTCATGCCTACCCGAGTAGCCAGATAGGGGTGATAATGAGTTCGGGAGATATTGAGGGGTTTATTTGGGCCCGACTTGCATCGATCATCATCAGGATCCATTCCGCATAGCTGGGCTTTGGTTTCGTTGCATTTCGACGATTTCTGTAATTTTGAGTTATTATGGGTCATATCTTAATTAAATTCACTAAGAAGG
>CBVK0101197999.1:0-12457 GCA_900067695.1 Picea abies | reverse complement strand
TGGTTAAGTTAAATGCTAAAATGGAATGAACTTCATGCTTAACCTTGCTCTTAGAAAAATCAACAGATGGACGATACCGATCTACTTTGGGACTTCGGGACTTCACGAGTACGCTCTCCTGTGCACTTTAAAAGGGGTTTAAAGCTCGTGCACTTTACCTGGATCCGACGGGTGTCGATCCTTCGTGCTCAGATCCAATGGTTGGGATCTGCTCTCCTACTCAACGCGCTCCTCCTGGTGTCTGGATGTAGAATTCAACGGTCCATATCTCTCCTCGCAGCTGATCTGACAACTGTCACATCTCCTCCCTCCTAAGCTTTACCACTTCCTCCTAGATTGGGAATAATGGAAAATATTCAAAGGCTGCGGCCTTTGGTCCTCCTACGAGCTTGACTACTTGGGTCTGAAATTCGCTTCTCCTCCTGATCTTTGGGACTTGAAGCAAGTCTGTCTCCGGTGCACACCTTGTGCTCTCTTCAGTGCAAACCTGCACTATTTTCACAATTTGAACCTGTAAAGGTCCTTGGCCTCCACTCGCTGTGGAGGGTCACTGTGCACACTTGCACTATCCTTCCCGAGCCTTGTAGTTGCTTGGATTTCTAAGGGACTCGGCCCTCTGCTTCCTCCAAAGGAATTATTGCGCCCTCCTGGCACTTAATGCTCCTCCTCCTGAGCTTATGAAGAGTTGAAACACTCCACTTCTGGCACACTCCTTGCACATGTCTGAATCTTCATACTTTCTCAACATTGATCCAAGTGTTGGCCTGATGCACACCTTGCACAGGTCTTTCTTCTGAATCCTGAAGTCTCCAAGCTCACTGATGCATGTCCTACATCTGCTTAATGCACATTTGTAGAGCTCTCCTACATAGTGTTCAACAAATCTTTTTTCTTCAACTTTTCCAACACTTCAAAATGTGTTGGTTCTATGCACTCTTTGCACCTACTCAAAGCACTCCTTGCTGAGCTTACAAAGTGTTCAAGAACTCTGTGGTGTCTTCTCCTTGACACTCTTCTCTCTAAACTCAAAACAAAGTTCTCTTGTGCACACTTGCACTTTCTCAATGCCCACCTGGCAGAGTCTTTCGGAGTATTCAACAACTCTAACTGTGCTTTCTTTGCACAGACTTTCCTCCTCCAAGGTGTTCAGTAACCTTGAGGCTCCTTTTGAGTCTGAGACTATCCTAGTGTGCCCACCTGGCACATTCTCCTTTGAACTCAGAAATAGAATTCAGACACACAGTCCTTGCGCTGGCTCACAAAGTTCTCAATACTTTGTCGTTCACTCCTTGCACTTAGCCTAAAAGAACCCAGAACAACCCAGCAAACTCACAGACATATAGTGAAGTCTATCTTATCCCTGCAGAGGAACCCTATCACATACATCTACACCATAAACTCATAAACACACACAAATAATCTTTCATAAAACGCAGGAACGCATAAACAGTGAAATTTGTTCATTTGTATTAATATATGAATGTTAATTACAATGTGTGCAGGCTCGGACTACAACTGAGTCTCGGCTCTCTCATTGGCTTACAATGATTTTTCTCAGATTTTCAGCAGCCTCTACTAGGCATTTGTTACAATGATTTATACAAGAGGGGCTCATCGAGCCTTCCCTCCAAACTACACTAGTGGTGTCTAATCACCAATTACAGCGCCTATCTACTGAGGCTTATTACATTTAATGATCATTAACAATTCAGATCTGAGGCGATGCTTGAGATCTGTACAACTCAGACCTCATTAAAGGTCTCTCTATCTACTGCATGTACAAAGGCATCAACTCGGCTCTATCAGTCTTACATCATTTAATTTGTTTTTAATTACAATGAATTTCAAATTTCAAGGGCAAAATGAGAGGGTTGGCACCTCTCCCCTTCTTGAATGCAAACTAATGTGCAGAATAGGTGGCGCTTTGCTGAGGTGGAGCGATGCTCCTGCATCAAGAAACATTCTCAATTTATAATTATAAGAAAATACAATAAGGAAATATTCATGACTTGTAGCTACATGAGAGGCAATGAGTTTGGAATTATGATTTTGATTCAAGCGAGTTACATCATTTGGGAAATATTAAAACAAATTTTCCTAAAAATGGATTTTATAAGAAAAAAAGTGTTTGTTGAATCGTAAATTTAATAACCAATAGAATTTCAAAGAATTAAGTCAACAATTATTGTTGAGTTGAACATATAAAAGTCAAGGATGATTATATGTCTCTTTTTTATTTGATAATATTTGATCATATGTACACCTGAGCTTAGTTAAGATCTTGTTGATCATGTGTGCACGTTGTGTATTTACATTCTCTTGCTGGTAGTTGTAAGTTTTATTTTATAAAGTAGTGTTAATCTCATTGCTTCACCCACCAATCGAAGTGTCAAGATTTGTGGCAAGGATCGTTTAGAGTCATTCCTCTGCACTCCAACTTATTGTCTGGGTGTAAGAATGCAGTAGCACTAGAGAGCCTGTCATGCTTGTAGTGAAGTAAGTGTTTTAGGTTGAGGATAGGTTAGACATTGAGAATTACTCTCAAAGTTGGTTAGTCTTATTGTAGGCCAGTAACACAATTATATGAGGACTCGATTGGACTCATATTATTGACTGATATAGACACCTGCATGGGTAATTACTACTATGTTTTCAATCAGTTTCTTGTTTTTCTAGAAGGGTGATTGCTTCCCACACATAGAATATGATTTATACATTTGAGATAGAGGAATGATTCTTTGGATTGATTATTGATTAGTTGTGTGGAGTGTAATGGTAGTTTGAGTTTGTTCTTTGTCAAGTTAATTTCTATTTCAATGAATGATTGGTAGGTCATCTAGATCTTTTGCTCCTTGAAAGACAAGGTAGGATATACTTTTGTCCTTTTCCTGCACATATTGTGCCTGCAGTTCATCAACTTACGAACCTGGTTGACACTTAAGTGGGACTTTAATACAACAATTAATTTTCCCAACATTTTGGTGTCGTTGGCGGGGAATTGCTAAAAGGTAAACAATAAGAAGCTAGTTTTTTGTTTTAGTTTTCAATTTTTTTCTTTGAGCATTCTTTTTTTTCCAGATCGATGGCGAAGAGACGGTAAGACAGAAGGTAAGAACCTACACTGCCACTATTGTGAGTCCTTCCAAACCCTATCTAGCATGTGGTTAACCAATGGTTAGGCCTAGGGATAGTAAGGGTAGATTTTTAAAAACAGATATTCCAGAAAATTTATTTGGTAGCAATAAAACCCCTCCTATTAACCCAGCTGAAAGATACGCATGAAGCACACAAACAAGAGAGGGTTCTACATCAAGGTTGGCCACCCCACAATATGAACCAATAGTAGAAAAGGTCCAGGGAAAAGAGGGGGAATTTCTGGACCAACGAGCTAAAGAGCAATAGATTGGTGGGCCAACTTCAAACATTGATTCAGCACTAGAACAAATCGTCAATCCGGAGCTTATATACCAATTGCTTAGGACCCCCCACAACGTGATCATTTCACAAGTAGAAACTGTTGTGGTGGGAGGAATTCCAGAATTGAAAATGGGAGACAACTTCACCATTCATCAAAATCCAATGGTTGAACCACCATTCTCACCAAGACTAGAGGAATTTAGTCTATTTGGCCACATGGAAGACGAAGAAGAAAGGAATGGGGAACCAGAAGGAGAGACCACCTTCAGATTTCCCATTCTTGACTTGATGCCGAATGTGAATATGAAAAATATCCCTCCTTCGGTCCTTCCAAGTTTTAGAGGTATGGTTACAGAGGATCCAGATGCTTTTCTCTTTGAGTTTGATATTCTCTGTAGAAGCTTTAATTATGTTGATGATGCAAAAAAATTAAAATTGTTTCTTGCAACCTTAAAAGACTCCGCTCTAAGATGGTTCATGAGGCTTGAAGATTACTCTATCCGATCTTGGGAAGACATGAAAAGTACATTCTTAAAAGATATCAAGACTATTGTAGGACTAGAGACTCTTGCAATGACATCTTTAAGATGAAACAATTAGAGGAAGAGAGTCTTGAAGACTACGTGGAAAGGTTTCTTTATAACCTCCAGAAAACCAAGCAAAGTACTTTAAATAATGACACCATAAGGACTATCTTTCTAAAAGGGATACAAGAATAATATATTGATGTGTTAAATTTGATGGGTGCAACTGATATCTCTCAATTTCCATTTGCTGACATTTGTGATTTGTGTAGGAGATATTCTAGGAGTTGAGAAAAATATGGTAAGGGAATAAGAGATGTTTTTCCAAAAGTAAAAAAATATGCTACAGGAGGTGGAGTATCAAGGATAGAATTAGGAAATTCATTGGAAAATTTTAAGACATAAATTCTTGGTACTCTTAGTTCTCAACTAGATATGTTTCAAGTTAAGAAAAAACAAGAAGAAGAGAAGGTTTTTGTGTATGTTTTTTGTCCCCATTGTCGAAAGAAGCATCCATTTAAAGAATCTCCATTGGATAATGTGCAGGTTTGTGCAATATGTGCAAAGGATCGTGAGACAAAGAATTACCCCTCGTTGCTCGGAATTGAAGCCATATATAAGGGAAATAAGGAGGCTACATAACCTTCTTTTCAAGTTGCTCTGAAGAAACCATGGCAGTGAAGAGCCCAAGGTGTGTCCCAAGATCCTTTTCACTACTTTGCCAACCTCGCTTACATTGAAAAGATACAATATATAGAAGAAACTATGCCCTTGGGCTGCTATTCCTCAAACTCTTCTCCTGGAATTTCAGATTCAGTTACTTCCTCCCAGATGACCTTTTGAACAGAGTTTACTAAAAATGGAAACCCAACTGCACCCAATCATAACATAACCGACGTCTTTGTCTTAATCATTTAGTCATGAGTAAGATTCGATCATCATGTTATGATGCACCGACGTTTTCTTTTACGGGGTTCTCGAGTGATCGAGCGCACTGTCGAAAACTCGGCCACCTTGTGTAATGGGATTTGGTTGTTGTTGCACGATCGTTGGTTTAAGAATGCACGTGGCAAGTTGGTGTAGTGGACGTCTATTTGTGGTCGCTCGAGCATCTCCAGGTGGCAACGACGGTTGGGAGGCCACGCATCTCTTCCAAAACTGGCATGTGTTTCAATTACACTTGTCCTCTTTAATAGGTGAGCTTACAACATCTACGCGACAAATATTCACCAAGCGGGTGCCTCATCAGACTTCTTGTTACCGGCAGGAAACAAGACATGTGGGGAGAAAGATTCCATGCCATGGTCAAAAAAAGGACAAAATGGGGTTGTCTCACTCATGCCTCTGGCCTCACCTGCAACCTTAAAACTATGAGTGTTTTCCTAAGAGACAAGTTCCGTCTATTCAGATTCTTCACTTGCCTCTCCAAGACCGCATTTCCTTTCAACTTTTCTTCAGTGTTGGTGAGAGCCGCACGAGCGTTATCCATGGTCGGTCTAGATTCCTTGAAGTTCCCTGCGATTCTTTCCTCTGACACCCTATGTTCCTCCTACAGTTGAATGATTACGTCTTGTGCCTCTCTGAGTTGTCTTTTGAGCCAATTTGCATTCCTTGATTGACTTTGTGGCGTTGGCGTTTCAACAGTCCTTTCTGCCAACTACATTATCAATTTTCTATTTTTCTGATACAATTCGGCAATAGCAAGTTGCACTTGCTTCAGCTGCTACGACAAATCCTGAAGCTCCATGTTTTCATCGCCTGACCTTCTCCGTCTTTCACCAATTCCTCTGCTTGGACCTTCAACATGTTCTAGCTGAACAACGCGCATGAGTAACCTCTCGGCAGTAGACTGGGTGCACAGTTCACTGGGAGCTTGGGTCTCCTCAGGCTTCTTGATCAACCTTGGCCTTCCTCTTTTCCGGGGTGTTGGCTGGTGGGATGACGAATATTCTATTTCCTTCCCTTTTCTCGTGGCCTCTTCCATTCTCGCCCCTGCGTTATGGAATGTTGTTTCCCTCATAGATAGAGGAAAGTCTCCTTTGGGGTCCTTGGGGATGTCGACTGAAATTAGAAATGAATCCCAGTCTTTGTCCAGTCGTCTCAATTCTTCGACTACCAATAACTTGATCAATGACAGATGGAATAAATTTTTCCTCGATTGGTCAGCCTCGGCCTGGACGCTATCTGTCATCTTTTCTAGGCTTCGATGCAAGAAGAAAGGTAGGTTCAAACGTTTTTTCCCTATGAAGCGCATCACCAGCCTAATGTGATATGGGTATACTCTTTCAAACCTTCCTTCACATGTGAAATACCTTCTAAATACCTTTAGGAGCTTTTGGAAAGGCTCCCGAAGGTACTTACTTGGAATGCTTGCTCCGATTTTCCCATTTAGGAAGTTTGGCTTGATAAATTCTTCATAGCATAAAACGTCTAAAGGGATGCATTTAAACCACTTTTCACTGTGCAGAGGAATCTCTGTCGCAACTAACAAAGTTTCCTCTGTCACTCAGAAGGTGATTCCCACAATGGTCACACAGAACCCATTAAACTTGAGGGTGAATTGTTCAGCCAGCTTCGCATTGTGCCCTTTGATCTTTTCACAAAAGCGCATACATTCGACCTGTTCAAAAGATGCCATGATCTTCGAATCTTCGTTGGCTAATGCCAGGTCTTGAGGCTCAGACCTCACAGCCCTGCCACTTCGCGCCTTATTTCTTATGCTTTGGGATGTTGTCATGATGTCAATATGTATCTGTTTTGCGTGCGTGGTAATGAATGGTAACACCCTCTCTGTGCGACAAATGAGAATGATGTACTTCTCAGAGACCTATCGGAAAGGCAACGACAAAAACTTTGCGCGACAAGAAAAATCAACCCTAAGAGTTCATTGCGCGGCCGCAAGGCGCGATGGATTATTTCGGCGCAATAGGAGATTGACGCGGTGACAAACAACAACGGGAGGCTCGTCGAACTAGAGAAGGGCGATGGAAAATTCTGGCGCGGTGGCAAGGTGCTGGGAGACTTATCACGAGACAGAGAATGTAGGCGTGGAAAGAAATTCAGTGCGACAGGAAGAAAATCCAAAGAAGAAAGGTTGATCACGAAAAGAAATATCGTCCAATACCCTAGCTTGCAGCGAACTCCAACAGGCTTTAAACAATAACTGAAAATGATGGAGACACGACAACTTGAATGAACAGAATCATAATACGAACGATGACAATCAGTCTTCCCACAATGAAAGGCTCCAAGACTTGCAGAAAAAAACCACAGACAACACGCAAATTCGGAAAGTAAAGAAGAGGCATGCAGGGCGACCAATATTTATGCTTGAACAGGTAAGGAATGGAATCATGGCAAAGGACAATAAATCCATGGCGATGAGAAGTTTGGAAGTGGGTTGAAGATTTGCACAACAAACTCATGCGACAGGTACACTTTGAAGTGTGCAAAGTACAAATGATAAGAGTGGCAGAGTATACATGATATGAGCGCCACGATTTTTTACCTTTCTGACTTAATAATTAGGTGATGAAGTTTGTTATATCCATCGACATGACCTTTATCCCAACAACTTGCCTCGATCTCTGGCACGTAAATTCCCCTTTTTTGTCAGGACTCGATCTTTCGAGAAAGTGACCTTTAAAAGTCGCACATAACTAATCATTACGCCCTTTCCCGACTCCAATGGCCAGACCCGCTACTTGTTGATTTCAACCCATTCGTTATTCGCTTTCTAACCTCACGCGCTTTGACACAGGACTTATGACTCATCTAGGACCAACTCTAACTATAAAAATTGCGGTGTTAACAATTTCCAACCAATGGATCAACTTTCATGCAAGTGAGATATTTCCCTAGGTAAAGACACTTCCGACAAGATTTTTTCCACCCTTAGCATTTGAACCACTAGACACCAATAAAATAAGATGATGGGACGAGGAGTCCAAAATCCCTTCTTCCACGTGACTGTGTAGCCCCTCAATGGGTCATCCCACTTGATCTTTCAAATAAAACAGTCACAACCACTATTCTAACAATCACAATAACCCCTTAACAAAGAAAGAGAAGCATAGAAGAATTGACCAACAATGTACTAGAAAATAAAAGTTCAAATATATCACATTATGTTCTCACAAATTTTCAACAACCAAAATGGGAGGGTCTAGCATTTTGTAATTTTTTTTGTAATGGCTAGTTTCTCTCTTTCGTTTAAAAAATATTTTTTGACTTGTTGTCCAAAATGGTCGGAGACTAAATAATGTGATAAAAAAATGATTTTTACAATGAAATTTCCCCATGAGGGGGTCGATTTGACCAATAAAAGCAATGGTTATCTCCACGAGGCTCACGAGTAAGAGAAATATGACCCAATTTTTACTATTTTACCTAATAAAATCACTTTAGTGCTCACAACTTACTTGAGAAGGCCAAATTAATTGAAGTGCGGGCTGATTTCATGGTATGAAGTTACAACTGGCTTGATTTGACTAGTAGCTAAGTTAATCGAACCAATGTATCACCTTTACATGGCGGATCCCTTTATTTGTGCAACATTTATTTTATTTGACCATCGATCTCTCAAGTTGTACCCACGACTTCATTTCTCAATGGCTATGAGATTTGTACCCACGGTTTGTTGATTTGGAGCTAATTCGTTTTATTGTTGGGGTTGATTTGATTGCACGAGTGATCAATTTGACTTGGATAAATGCCACAACTAGCTTATTCATCAAAACGACTATGATTTAATTGCTTGAGGGTCGATGAAAAACAGCCCATGGATCCTTTAATTCTCCCCATGACTCATTTATGTGGCTGATTGATTTATGGCTCATGCATACGCTGAGTACAAGGGAAACTTTCTTAGAGTGCTAGCATCTCCCTTTTGGAGATGGTGGTTGCTTTCATATGGTTGATGGATCTCCACATAAAAGAATTAAGTAAAAAAAAGGTAGCTCATTTATAATATAATGTTTGTCTTTTTTAATCAAGTGGCACACTAGAATGTAATATTAAAAAGGATACATCCCCTTTATACCTCATACATTATGTCACCTTCATACTTTTATTTGGTGTGTCCCCATCATGTGCATTGATACTTTATGAGACCCATCTCATAATATAATATTTTCCTTTGTCATTTTACCATGTCACCTTCATACTTTTATTTGGTCTGTCCCCATCATGTGCATTGATACTTTATGCAAAGACCCATCTCATAATATATTATTTTCCTTTGTCATTTTACCATGACTAGGAATGTCATTTTACCATGATTAGAAATAGGGGGAATTTTTTCATATGGTGACATTCCCCTTTTCCACTTTATATCATAAAAGGGATGGTCCCTTTTAATAGATAACCTTCGTGTACCATACAGAGACCCATCTCATAATATAATATTTTCCTTTGTCATTTTACCATGATTATACCATACAGAGACCCATCTCATAATATAATATTTTCCTTTGTCATTTTACTATGATTAAGAGTAAGGAAATTTTTTCATATGATGACATTCTCCTTTCTCACTTTATATATTATAATGTAATCATAAAAGGGGATGGTCCCTTTTAATAGATAACCTTCATGTACCATGTGCTATCCTTTTAGGATGTCACTTTAATCCATTTCTTAGGTGCCCCCTCTTAGAGTAACCTTGCGTATATATGTTTTAAGGGGAGCTCCTTATCTAAATATTTTCACTTTGTTTCCTTTATGACTTAGCACATAATTTTCATTAATCACCATGTCAGCCATACAATCTATATATATCATGTTCTAACCCTCATAAAATGTGTATAGAACCATGAGACAATGGGATAACATTCATCAATTAAAGATATGTGATACATAAGAGAACTCATGTATGACCAATGCTTCGGGATACATATGTTTCTTTAAGAAATGTGAAATGTTGTGAATTGTGAGATGCCATGTTGAGAACTGTAAATGGATAATGCACCATGGCCAAGAGATGCATATAGACTCTAGACACGTGACCAGGTGAGAAATGACATAGGTGCGCAAGACCATGGGAATACCATCCCTACAAAGTGTGATCACCCTACAATACACAACAATGGCTCCATAAAACCATGTTTCCTAATAGATCCACCCCAATATCTCCAATCTTATCCATGATGGAAGGTGATGGGAATGGGTACTAGAAACACTTGGCATGGTCGACCTCTAAGGTCTAGAAGTCCATAATACAATAATGTCCACATGGCCTACAAGGATTTAACTTGCATCTTCCTGGGTTTACAATGGTGTATCTAAGTGAAAAATCATAGGGTATCTCTCCAGGAGGTAACAAGCCTGGTCATTGAAACAAGGCACAATTTTGCATGGATGAGTTCTGATTTTAAAATCAGAGTCGATCGGGAAATCAGGACCCCTTGTTACTAACATCTGCAAAGGAAAGGCCCAATCACAATCAAACTTAAAAAAAGGTTTCACGCATGTGAAGGGTATGGAATATGGTTTCACATATGAAAAATTGGATTCACATGTGCAAAAACTTCAAAGAGTATTTCACACATGTGAACAAAGAGCTACAAGAAGAGAAGTTGATTTCAAAATTTAGGTTGATTGGGAAATTAGGACTCTATGTCACTATATTTGTAAAGGGAAGGCCTGATTTTGAAGTTGGTCCCAATCATTAAATAAGGTCAAAGATAAATCATTTTAATGACTAGAGGGCTCAACTATGAAGTTTGGACCAATCAATGATATGTGGATTTTGAAGGAAATAATCAAACACGGTTTGAAAATCACATCAAATGAGGTAAAAATTATGTATGGTACGAATTGTGATGAGAGGGTTGATCCAAAAATTGGGGTCAATTTCTAAATCAAGGAAAGCAAACAATAATTGAATGAACTGAGGCATGATTTGGTCATCAGGGCCAATTCAAAAGTCAGGACCCCATAAAGGTTTTGACTTGGTCCAATTTTGAAAAGTGATAAATGTTTGAAATGAAGGTGTTATCCCCATTTTGTGGGATAACTAAGGAGATTGTGTCTCAAGGACCTCAGGTTGCAGATATGGAGTGTCGAGAGACTGCATGACTAGAAATATCCTTTTACACAGATGGAGACCCTTCTCACCACCACAGAGGTCGTATATTTTCAGATGGAATCCACCACACAGAAGATACACAGTAACCTTGGCAGAAGAGAACCAAGAGGATGTGAGGGAGACGTAGTAACCTCGGCAGAAGAGAACCAAGGAAGAGGATGATTCCTCCTCTAGTTGAACTCACAAGTGGATCCAATGCATGGAAACATGACCATACATGCCGAAGTATGGAAGCAATAGTAAGTTAGTGAGACGTGACACTTCATAGAATCATGTGACTCCATTGAGGTATCATTTCAGCCAATGGAATTATGGCACCATGGGGTGAAACCTTGCCAAGAACTTGTCATGTCTTGAGGAGGAAACTTTTAAAGATGGAAAAGGAAAAAGTTGTTGATGAATCCTTTGAGCAACTGATGAATCTTGTAAAAGGGTTATCTCAAGAATATGCCAAAGAGCAAGCTCTTGTGGAACAGATATGTGAAGAAAGTTACCAAGAGGATCTCTATGAAGTTTCTCATGTTGAAGATCTGGGCGAGACATTTGTATCCATGCTCCCACTTGATGAAGATGAAATTTTCCTACCTTACTTTCCTCCTCAAGTAATTAGTATCAAGGAAAAGGCTTGTCAATATGTTTACCAACCCCTTGAAGAGGAGTAGGAATTGCCCCATGAAGGCTTGATGGAAGAAGTGAGTCCTCAGGAAGAAGAACATGAGTTACTTCATAAATATGTTGAGAACTTAAATGACTTACTCCATGAAGATGATATTTGTGAAGATGAAGTGATTGTGTCTGCCCTTCCATTTGATGAAGACATCTATGCCTCCTTTCCACCTGCATAATAAGAAGAGAATCCTTTCAAAAAAATTGATGATACTTTATTCCATGATTTTGGAAGTGAAGAAGTTTTAGAGGAACCCTTGGATGCAACAGATCCTTTGTGTAATAATGTAATCGACAAAGCATCACCTGTCGGAGAGCAAGTCTACAATGATGCAGAGAATGAGAGTTTTCCTTTTCTTTATTTCTGAAAAAAGAAAACAAATCACTCTGTATTAAGGATTAAGCCCCTTGTGATGAAGAGGTATTGGAGGGGAAAACTAATGAGGAAAAATAAGAATTTAGATGAAGTTCCACATTGTTTAGGAAAAGATATGAAATTATCTTACTCAAGCATTTTTGGATCTTGCTTCGCTAAGGAAAGATAGTCAGGAATGTTACCCTATGTTTATAGCCTCAAAACACGTTTCTCAATCCACAAGTATTAATTACAATGGATTAGGATGATTTTTTGAATAAAAGATTGTTGCAAAAATATAACATTTTTATACAATAGAACCTTGTTGTCTACAATAGAACCCTGTTGTCATAAAAGAGAATTAGGCCTTTGATGAATTGAAGAATGAATGAAAATTGAACTATCTCA
>CBVK0101197981.1:0-12543 GCA_900067695.1 Picea abies | reverse complement strand
AAAAACTTAAATGAGGAAGGAGATTTTAATGAAAGAATGTTGCAGCCATCATAAATAATACAGAACATAAATTAAACATTAAGAACAACAAACCATAATGCCAATATTGTTAATGGAGTTTGGCAATGTTGCCTACATCTCTAGGCCTTTGTCTCAGTGGGGGAGGATTTCTTATTAATATTCAATGCTACAAAATTACATCAAAAGTATCTCAATTGGAATACAAACTGGTTTGGCTGTGTTATGCTCCACCTCAAGAATCCAACACAACTAACGACACTGAAAAATGTTGAGCGTAGCTCCCGGAAATGGCCTCCAAAGTTTTCTTCTCAATGGTTTCCCTGCATAAAAATGGATTAGGCTTCATGAATTCTTCAATATTCTGCTAATATGAAACTCTTTGGACTTTCAAAACCTCTTGTTTATGTAGAATCTGATTTGGGGGTCACCTCCCAACTTCCTCCCAAGATCTGGCCTCAAAAATGGCTCAAGATCCCCCAAAAATGGTCAAAATCCAATAAAAACTGCATAATAATTATAAAAAAATAATTTTCCCAAAGTCAAAACCCATTTCTGGGAAAAATGCGGGCACACCTCTTTGATTTGGGCTCCTGATCATATGGGAAGCTCCATATGGCCATGTGTTGGCCCTATATCCCTGGTGCTTAACCCCTCGTTCTGTGAAAATGCCATGTGGCCAAATGTTAGCCACCTTAGCCAATGCCCAACTCCAGCTCCTGGTCCTTGCTCCTAGTCCAACACCTTGGTCGGCAGGCTAGCCCTGCTGACTGGGCACTTAACCCCAAAAATCCCACAACAATCAATTCAAATAATATTTTTTCCACGTGTTTAAACAAGTGACAAGTGCGTTTGGGTGGCTAGCGCTCTTTGGTGAAACTATTGGCATAGGAGAGGTTGGAGGTTTGAGTCTCACGGAGTTCTGTTGAGCACTCAACACACCC
The DNA here is from genome assembly GCA_900067695.1 of Picea abies. NCBI lineage: Eukaryota > Viridiplantae > Streptophyta > Pinopsida > Pinales > Pinaceae > Picea > Picea abies. The sequence goes on along the minus strand of CBVK0101197981.1, from coordinate 11,581 downwards.
TAAAAAGCCTATGTTAAATTTTACTTTTTGGGTACCACTTGATCTTTTGCACTGTGTGATTCTACTTCAGTATGAAAAATGTTGCCTTGATTATCACTTTTGTTTCTCATTTAAGTCTCTCAAAGTTTGATTGAGCATGCGAAAACACATAACTTAAAAGACTAACACTTAATTAAAGAATCAACAGTGAAGACTTCTCCTCGATGTGCTTAAGAAATTCGTCATCGGAAAGGATTAAGCATGAAAGTAAATCATTCAAGAGAATCGAGGTCATCAAGCATCGATCTTTGTTGGTGTCGACAAACAGAATTTGTTCTTTAGCGACGAGTGTCACTCAAGGATATCACTGACGGTCGATCCTTTTCAGCATCAGTAAAGGTGAAAATATTAAGCATTGAATGAAAATGAAATGATATCATTGATCGTTGACTTCCGAAACATTGCTGGTATCTAGGAGATATTGAGGATGATAATCTGCAAGAAAACCACGCGTTAGGTTTATTTTTTAGGGTTGGTACCTGATACTTTTCGGCATCAGCAGTCCCAAGTTAAGCATAGAGTGCTCGACTTGAACAAAGTCCCAAGTTTGACCATCACCCACAATATGAGTTCCCGGTTTTCATTACCATATATCTCGAGTCATTGGTGCCACGTTAGCACCGTACAATGAAGTCGATCGGCATCGGAGGTTTTGCAGAATGATATCAATAAAAAATACAAAACAACTCGGAGAAAAACTAAGCACAAAATCGGGGTTAACTTATAGGAAATTTGGACAAAGAAAACAGTAGATTCACATGAAAAGAGAAGAAACAATGCATTCAACTACTATGACCAGAATCCTTTTGTCAAAATGTTGAGACTTTATATATTAGACTCCCATCGGGCTCAGGTTACATATAGTAGACACTATCTACACGTTTTGGCCAACCAACCCGGTTACATTGAGAACATAAAAAATTTCACAAGAAAAAGGGGAAGACTATCAAAATTTTGTGCCACATCTGAGAATATAAAATAGAGTCTACCCATCATGCCTCTTCCACGTGCAAACTTTCTCCCTAGCTTCCTCGCGCTCCCAGAGGTGTTGTCATATTTTTTCCTTCCGACACCCTTTGCGCTTCACACAACTACATGATTGTATCTTGTGCTTCCCAAAGCTACAGCTTGAGCCAGGTTGCGTTCCCTTCACGACCTTGTGGCACTGACACCTCAAGGTTCTTTTCAACCAATTTTCAACGTAATTCTCTATTCTCCTAGTAAATCTCAGCTATGGCGAGTTGTGCCTGCTCAAGATTTAGAATAGGTCCTCAGATGTTAGAACCTGAGGATTCTATCTTTCTCACACGACTCCCTCTCCCTCGACTTGTGGTTCTGATAGGCTCTAGCTGGATAACATGCATTAGGATATCCTCGGTGGCTGATTGTGCACACGACTCAACTGGGATTTGGCTTTCCCCCCCGAACTTCCTTATTTTTTCTGGACCTTCCTCTCCTCCGCGGTATCTGTTGTTGAGGAAGCGTGGCTTCCAACTTATTCCCTTCCAATGTAACTTCTTCCACTTCAGCCTCTGCACGAGGCAATACTATCGTTTCCGCATGAAGGTAGGAATCTCCCTTTGAAGCCTCGGGAACACCCGCTGTAAACAAGAATGAGTCCCAGGCATTTTGTGGCTCAATATTAGTGCTTCGGCTGCCTCGTAGGAACTGTCTTGATTTTGAGGAGTTCCCATGGTGTGCCAATGTATCTACCTTCTACGTCGGTGACTTGACAAAGGCCCAAAGAAAATAATTTAATCGAGCTGGGCTCATGAGACGAGTTAGTGCATAACCTTGACTGGTAAGTAGAACACATACAAAACATCTGGAATTTATAATGGAGTGGGTAGTGAGTCAAAACGTGCCAGGGAACATTGAATGCCTTGCGACAAAATGTTTTGAATAATTTATGTGTCACATCCTCGTGACAGGTATGATCTAGAGTGCGTGAGATGCAGTCGATAGGTGTTGCAGAGGATGTGTGGTACGATCACATCAATTTATTTTAATTCCCCAACCTCCATAATTATTTGATGATGGTTGATGCACCTATTGTGACTACTATTTGAGCAACTTTCCTCGACCTGAAGCATTTAACGACTTCCCTTATGATAGTATCTAGCTCTTTTGGAACTTATTCGTAATTTCAACACATGTTTATCTCTGACATCCTTTCTCGACCCCAAGGGCCAACCGGCCACTGGCGTGACTTTGACTCTCATGTTTTTCGTACCTAATATTTCATGCTATGGTGTGTGGATATAACCCACCCTAACTGAAGGAAAATGACGACGCTAACAAAGATGGTGCAAGTGATTCGAAGGGTTGCAGAGATCACGTAAGTATCAAAAAGTCAGGCTTAGCGAGCTTTAAAGGTATGCACCGGTCTTGATTCTTCACGCTTATGTCTTTACATATATTTTGCTGAGTATTTTTCTATAAGAAATTTCTAAACGATTTTAATTCCTATTGTAGGAAAGATCCCTTTGACTATCGAGAAAAATTGGCTTCGTAACCTCGCTGAGGAATTCGAGAGAATCTAGGTCCGAAGATCAACAAGGTGATGAAGGATATCAAATTGCCCGAGTTTTCCACACTCGACAATTTTGTCAACATAGTCGAATTGCATGCCAAGAAATATTCTTCATGGGCCGAAAGACTAGCAAAGGTGACTGACACAGCGCCAGGATAGGTACAACAATTTCTGGAACATCCGATCAGTGCTCGGGTTGTGCTTCAACAGTTAAGTGCTAGTCTAGTCAAGTATCAAGTGCATGCGGTGGAGATCAGAAAAGTTCACACACTCCTGATGGAACAACACAGATTTCCATATGCCCAAACCTACGAGGCATTGTTCATTAGTTGGTCAGAGTATGAGAAAATTCACCATTTCAAAGGGATATCCTGAGATGACTGTTGGAAAATTGTTAGAAGAGAACGTCACGTGGTGAGTTTTGTTTACTTATCTACACTTAGCCATTATTATTAGTTGAATTTTATGTTATAAATAATAACATCGACCAATTAGTTAGAGGTCGATGGTTGTTGCAAGAAACTATTTTTTTGGTTTGTTAAGAACTATTTTCGAGCTACCTTTAATTAAGAAGTCCTTCTGGACTAGAGATAAAGTTATATTTTCATCAAACACATGTGTGATTCGACATGAAGAAGAACTATTTCCTATCTTGTTTAATGAACGGATGATGTAACGAGTAAGAGCAATTAAATATATTTTCAAGTTATCTGGTGCAATGTTTTGTTCTTTTCTTTATGATGAAGATGAATCGTTGTGTTATTATGTGATAGATAATTAGTGTAGGTGAATTTTTTTGCTTTCCAATTATCTTATCGTATATGTGTTTTCATTATGATAACTAGTATCTCAGATAGTAATTGGATGCTCACACGGTTAACGTATTAGTACTAGGCCTGTGGTATATAATTGTCGTCTGCATGCTTGAGTAGCGGGTTATCCAAAGCTCAACCTCTTCTCCATTATTTTAGAACCTTTTCTCGTTTTGTTTCCAAGTTGGTTTATTCTGGCTTACAATCTTATATCGGTCTGACCTAAGAGAAAATACCAAAAAAAGATAAAGTCCAAACTGAAGGAGACACCTTCGCAAGAAAATGTAAAGCCCAACAATTAATTGGTCGGATCGCAAGATCTCGAGAACCATTCCACCATTAAACGCTATAGAGTCTAATTGGGCCTTGGTGGTGGGTTTGGTTCCTACTATTGAATTAAAGGGATCTATGACCCATCGACATAATTGGTGCTAGAAGGAGGGTCGGAGAATGAATGGTTGAATAGATATTTCACATAGTATTTCAAACAACCTATATATTCAAAACAACCCACATGCATGACTAGTCATTCCCAAGACATGCCACACATGCTGAGTACTCCTGAAACGAGTAACTCACCACTTCCCTAGGAAGAACCTTTTCACCCTGACATACCTTACGCTCTTCCTCATGAGGAATTAAATCAATTCAGAAGCCTGACATACCTTACGCTCTTCCTCATGAGGAATTAAATCAATTCAGAAGGATCACAAGAGAATACACCCGATCGATCGATGTGTTGTCCTTAGCTCTGATACTTCCTTGAAGAAAAAAATAAAGCATACTAGTGGTTAATACTCCCGACGAGATTTTTGTCCATAAAGAATAAGACCTAATATATTTTTCAATCATCGATATCCAATATCGTCTTGATCTGATACCCGAAACACTAGTCGGTGACGTCTCTGAACTAGACAATTTTTCGGAAGAGGAGGATTTTAACTCAGAATCTGAAGATATGGAGGATAAAAACGACCATAATAAAGAAAGGGGAAACCCACCAGGAATAAACCTTGGTTGGCCAGAGACTCTTTGGCCCTCTCGGGACCAGTCCATAAACTTCCTCGACATCCATAGAATTTACTTCCTAATTTCGACCCAGAAACCTCAGGATTGCCTGAAGATCATATCAAGAAATTTATACTAGCAATCAGACTTATGAGCGTCCAACATGAAGACATAGTTTTCAGGTTGTTCCCCTACATTTTTGATAACTCAGCCTCCACATGGTATTTTAACCTACCCGTAGGATTGATAACTAGCTGAACAAAGTTCCAAAAAGATTTTTTAGATACATTTTCCAAACAAACCACTACATGAGCTATGATGGTTGAATTGTTTGCAGTCACCATGAGTTCAAAAGAGAAGGTTAAAGATTTCAATGAAATATTCACAACCATATTAAACAAATTCCATCCCGAAGCAAATATTCACAACCATATTAAACAAATTCCATCCCAAAGCCAAACCAACTCAGTAGTTGCAAATTGAAGTATATGCTAATGCACTCCCAGCTTCTATTTCCATGTTTGTGAAAAGGGCTGCCAAACGAACCTTAGCTGAGAATTTTGAAGAAGCTAAAATGATAGAATTCCATATAAAAGGGTGTAAAGAAGGCCAAGTCTCTTGACTTAAGAAATAAGTTCAACCTCCTCCCAGGAGGGGACTCCTTCTGACTAGACTACTAGGGAAACAAGCAGAATAGACTCCCGACAAGGGTAATGGAGACATAAAATATCTACAAAGCATGGTTAATAAATTATCAAACAAGATCATAGACATGAAGAGAAATGCAAGGGAAGGAAACCAAGGCCAAATTCCCTATAATAATTTCTTTAAAAGGAACCCACCGTTCCAATAAATTGAACCTCCCCCAGCTAACTTGAATATCGATCTAGGGAATGTTGCATCTGATTCTTTCTGTACTTATCACCAGGAAAACCACTCTGAAAGAGATTGCCCTCAATGGGTGCATGCCATGAATTTGATGGCCAACCGGTTTTTAGATGAGGTTTTCCTAACCGAACAACCAAGTAGTTCGGTTATGAATGTTCCTGACCAAGAAGACATTGACCCACAAGAAGATATAGCAATGCTGATATGGGATCCTAACCAAATTATGCCTTTCGACGACCTATTTCAGGTTCAATAACCACCTGCAGAGGTCTCAGTTGTGCAAACAAGAAGTAAAGGTCCTCCTGTCTCAAAGGATTCTACTACCACTCAAACGTCAAAGGAAAGGTCAACTCCCGATCACCCGAAAGAACCATTCACTCCCCGTAAGAACCCTATTAGCATCCATACCCGAGAATCGCCCAAAATTGAGTACAACATAGTTGAATATATGAAGAGGTTGAAGCCTAATATATCGGTCATGGACATATGTAGAATCCCTTAGCAAAAAGATTTCCTGTTACAAGCTTTGAAATCAGTAGAAAACCCCATGACAAGCAATGAACAACAAATAAATCTAACTTCCACAGATCTAGTAAGTAAACCAACAGTGAATACCTACTCGGAAGATAAAAAGGGAAAACTTTTTTTCCCACCATTCCTCTTAATGTTTGAATTCTTCAACAAGAACCTCCAAAATTGTTTGGTAGATTCAAGAGCATCTTCCAACGTGATGCCCTTGTCTATTTGCAAAAAATTAAATGTCGTTCCTCTCAAGAGTGATAAACATGTAATACAACTAGACAGAACCCAACTCAAAGTCATGGGTGAACTCAAAGATGTAATGATCATGATAGCGACACACCCTTAGTTTGTGCAAGTGATTGACATCATTGTAGTAGACATCCCTGAGGCCTATGGGTTATTACTAAGTCGATATTGGTCTGAGAAGTTGAATGAGTACTTTAGTATAGACTGGGCACACCTTTGGCTACTACTGAAGGGATACAAGAATATGATCATAATCGATAGGGAGAGATACCTGAAAAATACGATCATGGATCTAGAGACCCCGAACGGACCCTCATCCACAGATTTCCTCATCCGAGGCAAGTATTCCTGCGACTCATACTTCGGGAAATTTTCCCCTCTCTTATCCGAAGCCCCTCTTACTCAAAACTTTGAAATAATTTTTCAATAGAAATCGTCGATACGGACAAAGGAAACCCTGTTCTGTCAAGAACCTGTGCTTGAAATCACGAGAAAAGGGATAAGAGAGAAAGAAGGTAATAAGAAGTGAGAATCGAATGACCTACGTTCACAAGTTTGGACCATATAATTTGATGGATCTAAGTCACAAGAAGGGTCAAGTGTAGGCTCTATCCTCATTGATCCTAAAGGTAAACGCCATTTCCTATCTTGTAGGCTAGAATCCTCATTGATCCTAAAGGTAAACGCCATTTCCTATCTTGTAGGCTAGAATTTGAGTGCACCAACAACACTGCCGAGTATGAAGCGTTAGTACAAGGGTTAAAGAAATCCATCGACTTAAATGTCAAAGAATTGAAGGTTTTTGGAGACTCTGAGATTATCGTTAGACAAGTAAGGAATACTATACATTGCAATTCCCCACACTTAAATAATTATCAATAAGAAGTGCATAGGTTAATGGAGCATTTTGAAGCTTTCAATATCACCATGATTCCCAAAGAAAAAAATATTCTTGATGATTCCCTAGCTACAACTGCTTCAAGGCTATCACCTCTAGAGGATTATGAAGCCTCTCAATTCGCCTTGGAACTACTCGACAAACCATCGGTGCCTAACAACATTTCTAATTAGAAAGTCTTTGAAGGAGATGACCAAATCATAAAATTCCTGACTAAGCAAGACAATTTCAAATATTTGGCCATTGGCGATGAAGTTGTTTAGGAGCACTTGATAGAAACTGATCCGTAGATAGGTTAACCTATTGACAGATCGAAGTCTCACATAATCCTGAAAGGGATAATTAATTTGGAAAATTTGTTTGATCTGAAAGGGTGATTTAAGGGGCCTAAAAATGCAAAGACCGGTAGCTCCTGTCCCTTGCATGAAACTATAAATCTCAGAACCCTGGAAAACCCAAAGAATATAAACCTTGGTATGACCATATCTAAGGAGGAAAGGAAGGCTTATCTCAGAATGTTTAGACAATATCAAGATGTCTTTTCATGGTCCTATCGATATCTCAAAACTTATGATAACTGCATCATTCAACACACTATCCCATTAAAAACCGAAGTGAAACCATTCCAACAGAAGCTCCAAAAGTATCACCCATCCATGGAACCTCTTATGTATCAAGAATTAAAGAAACTTTTAGATGCCAAAATCATCTTCCAATTTAGGCATTCTGTGTGGGTAGCAAATCTAGTTCCTGTGAGGAAAAAGTCAGGAGAAATCCGCTTATGCGTAGATTTCAGGAATCTCAATAGAGCTTCAGAAAAGGAAAATTACCCAGTCTCACCAATGGAGAAACTCTTGCAAACCGTGTCTGGTTCGGAGATTTTCTCTCTACTGGATGGGTTCTTAGGTTACAACCAAGTTCTGGTTTCAGAGAAAGATCATTTGAAGACTACCTTTTGAACCAAGTGGGGAAACTTCGCTTATAAACGCATTCCTTTTGGGTTAATCAACGCAGGGGAGACCTTCCAAAGGGATGTGGACGTAGAATTTCATGGATTAATCAACAAGTGTGTGGTAGTGTATCTGGATGACATAACTATGTATTCAAAGAACAGAGAAGAGCACATCCAACACTTAACTCAGATTTTCGAAAGGTGTAGGAGATAGGGAATGTTGCATCTGATTCTTTCTGTACTTATCACCAGGAAAACCACTCTGAAAGGGACTGCCTCAATTGGTACATGCCATGAATTTGATGGACAACCAGTTTTTAGATGAGGTTTCCCTAACCGAACAACTAAGCAGTTTGGTTATGAATGTTGCTAACCAAGAAGAGATTGACCCACCAGAAGATACAACCATGTTTATATGGGATCCTGACCTAATTATGCCTTCTGACGACCTATTTCAGGTTCAATAACCACTCGCAGAGGTCTCAATTGTGAAAACTAGAAGTAAGGGTCCTCCTGTCTCTAAGGATCCTACTACCACTCAATCGCCAGGGGAAAGGTCAACTCTCGATCATCCGAAAGCACCTTTTTCTCCTTGTAAAAACCCTATGAGCATCCATACTCAAGAATCACCCAAATTGGAGTACAACATAGTTTAAGATATGAATAATTTGAAGGCTAATATATCGGTTATGGACATATGTAGAATCCCTTAGCAAAAATATTTCTTGCTACAAGCATTGAAATCAGTAGAAAACCCTATGACAAGCAATGAGTAGCAAAGAAATCTAACTTCCACAGATCTAGTAAATAAACCAAATGTGAATACCTGCATAGAAGATAATAAGGGAAAACCTTTTGTCCCACTGTTCCTTTTAACGTTTGAATTCTTCAACATGAACCTCCACAATTGTTTGGTAGATTCAGGAGCATCTCCCAACGTTATGCCCTTGTCTCTTTGCAAAAAATTAAATGTCGTTCCTCTCAAGAGAGATAAACATGTAATACAACTAGAAGGAACCTAGGTCAAAGTCATGGGGGAACTCAGATATGTAATGATCAGGATAGCGACACATCCTATGTTTGTGCAAGTGATTGACATCATTGAAGTAGACATCCTAGAGTCCTATGGGTTATTACTAAGTCCATATTGGTATGAGAATTTAAATGGGTAATTTAGTACAGAATGGGCACACCTTTGGCTACCACTAAAGGGATACAAAAATATTATCATAACCAATAGGGAGAGATACCTGAAACATATGGTCACTGATCATATGGTCACTGATCTAGAAACCCTAAATGAACCCTCATCCACAAATTTCCCTGTGCTGAGAAATTATTCTTGTGATTCCTATTTAGGGAAATTCTTCCCTCTTCCATATGATATCCCTCTCGCTCATAACTTTGAAATGATTTTTCAATAGAAATCACCAATACTGACAAAGGAAACCCTCTTCTATCAAGAACCTGTGCTAGAAATCACCAGATAAAAGATAGGAGGGAAATAAACTAATAAGAAAGAAGAAACGATTAACTTTCACTCACAAATTTGGACCATATATTTCGATGGATCTAAATCACAGGAAGGATCAAGGGCAGGGTGCATCCTCATTGATCCAAAAGGTAAACGTCATTTCCTGTCCTCTAGACTGGAATTCAAATGCACAAATAACATCGCCGAGTATGAAGCTCTAATACAAGGGTTAAATAAATCCATAGACTTAAACATCAAAGAATTAAAGGTTTTCGGAGACTCAGATATTATCTTTAGACAAGTAAGGAATACTATACATTGTGATTCCCTACACCTAAATAATTATCAACGGGAAGTGCATAGGTTAATAGAGCATTTTGAAGCTTTCAATATAACTGTGATCCCCAGAGAAAATAATATCCTTGTTGATTCCATGGACACAGGTGCTTCGAGGCTATCACCTCTAGAAGATTATGAAGCTTCCTGATTCACTGTGGAACTACTCTACAAACCATCGGTGCCCAACAATATTTCTAATTGGAAAGTCTTTGAAGGGGGTGAACAGATCATAAACTTTCTAACTAACTAATAAAATTTCAAAGACTTAGCTATTTACAATGAAGTATTCCAAGAACAATCAACATGAATTGATCCTCAGATAGGCAAACCTATTGACAAATCAAAGTCTCACACAATCCTAAGGGGCCTAAAAATGAAAAGACCGGTAGATCCTATCCCTTGCATGAAAATATAAATCTTGGAACCCCAGAAAACCCAAAGAATGTGAATCTTGGCACAACTATATCTAAGGAGGAAAGGAAGGCTTATCTCAAAATGTTCAGAAAATATCAATATGTATTTGCATGGTCCTATCGAGAAATGAAAACTTATTATACCCACATCATTCAACACACTATCCCATTAAGACCTAAAGGAAAAAGTCTGGATAAATCCGCTTATGCGTAGATTTTAGGAACCTCAAGAAAAAGTCTGGATAAATCCGCTTATGCGTAGATTTTAGGAACCTCAACAGAGCTTCAGAGAAATATAATTACCCAGTCCTGCCAATGGATAAACTCTTGCAGACAGTGTCTAGCTTGGAGATTTTCTCTCTACTGGATGGTTTCTCAGGTTACAACCAAGTCCTGGTTTCAGAGGAAGATCATTTGAAAAATACCTTCTGAACCAAGTGGGGAACCTTTTCTTATAAACACATACCTTTTGGGTTAATCAACGTAGGGGCGACCTTCCAAAGGGCTATGGATGTAGCATTTTAGGGACTAATCAAAAAGTGTGTGGTAGTGTATCTAGACAATGTAACTGTGTATTCAAAGAACAAAGAAGAGCACATCAAACACTTAACTCATATTTTCGAAAGATGTAGGAAATACGGTGTATCTTTAAATCCTAAGAAAACTATTTTTGATGAAGAGGAAAGTAAGATGCTAGGCCACATTATATCTCAAGCAAGAATTCACATAGACTGAGACATGATTAAGGCCATAGATCAACTCTCATTTCCTCACAACAAGAAAGCTATGCAGCCTTTTTTTGGACAAATCAATTTCATGAGGAAATTCACTCCTGATTTCGCGAATACTATCAAACCCTTACAAAAGATGATTCATAAAGATGCTAAATTTAAGTGGGATGATGAATGAAAGGACGCTTTCAACAACATCAAAACTATTATATGTCAAGCCCTAGTGTTACGAAGTCCCGATTTCAATAGAGATTTCTTCCTCTATACTTTCGCCTCCGACCAATCATTAGCTGTGGTATTGACTCACAAGGATGATGACAATAATAAGGCCCCAATGTCATTCATGAGTGCTAACCTCCAAGGAGCCAAACTAAATTATTCTGACATAGAGAAACAGGCTTATGCATTTTATAAAGCAGTAAAACACTTCAAGTCTTACATCCTCAAGAACCATACCAAATTAATTCTACCTCATCCTGCAGTCTGCTCCTTGTTCACCCAACAGGATATGGGGGAAATAAGAGGGAACTGAATGGAAGTAGTTCAAGAATTTGATCTAGATATAAAACCTGCCAAACTAGTTAATGGGCAAGGGTTATGCAAATTCGCAGCCAAGCCCAAGACCAAGTAAATGAAGATTTTGTGTGGGAGAATGAAATGGCATGTTGGTGTGGTGAAGTTTCATACATCTCCCCAGGACAAGAGTCTTGGTACGGGAAGCTAACT
>CBVK0101197936.1:0-11831 GCA_900067695.1 Picea abies | reverse complement strand
AAAGGATCTCCTTTATCTCCACTACCCATGCTCGATACTTGACTACTTTAGCACTTAACTATTGTAACATTCTTTGAGCCTTGATAGGGTGATCCATGAGCTATTGTACTTGACCTAGTGCCATGTTTTCCACCTTTTCTATCTCTGTATCCCACGATGATTCTTGTCCGGCATGTAGTTTGACTATGTCATGCAATTCGACAAAGTCATCGGGTATGCAGAATTCTAGGAGGCCGATGTCTCTCATCGCCTGATTGATATTGGGCCATCTCCTTTCACACTTGTCCCATTTCTCTTGGATTTCTTGATGAGGTTCTTGGGCCATTTTTTCTCTTGGATTTCTTGATGAGGTTCTTGGGCCATTTTCACCCAATATTCAACTGACTTCTTTATGTGTTCGATGCTACTATCCCTTAGTACCTGAATGTCATGCACCTTAGCATCTTGGTCCTAATGAACCACGTTGATGTAATCGATCCTTTCCACTACTTGATGTGATTTATCACACCATATTTCCATATCCTTACATGTCACTAGTGCTATAAGGGTGTCGTTTTGGAAATTGACTATCCCTGTAGTGAAAAGGTGTCGCTCATTCATGAATTTGTTGTAGGCATCATGGAATTTTCTTCTCAAGAACATTGTGGCCTACATGGAGTCCTGATAATATTCTCCAAATGGCACAGATGCTCCAAATCCTTCAGCGCAGCGTCCAACTCCTCTTCATATTTCCTCTGTCTATCCAAGGTGGCATCTATGTTCTAATAATATTGGACGTCTTGGCATGCTTTGTGTTAATTAATTTATCCTCTGTAGTGATGAGGATGGAGCTGTCTAGAGTAAGACTCCTCTTCTTAGTGGTTCTCTTCATGATGTATTTCCTCTTTTGATCTTAGGTGATGTCTTGTATATTAGAAACCTCATCCACGGGTTCGGGGATTTGATGCTCTCCCCAAGTAAGTGTGTTTCCCAGTCTCTCGACGATGTATATTTGTTCAATATTGGGTTCTTGAAGCTCTTCTATCTGTCCCAAAATTTTGGCCTCTGGTTGTTTCTCATTGGGAGGTAAAGTACCAACCAAAATTGATGCATCAAGGGAAGGCTCAGTACTTACCTAATAAATGACTATTGAGATGTCGATTTCCTGCTATGGAATTTCTCCCCCTTCCTCACCTGATCCTAGCTCATCCTTCAGGATGTCCACTTGGGTTCCCGGTGTATCGAGTAGAGCTCAGTGTCTAAGAAAATTTTGACCTCCTAGTCACTTTGCGGAANNAAATTTTGACCTCCTAGTCACTTTGCGGAAGGATTTGAGTTGGAGCATCGAGATTTGGGGAAGATACTTTCTTGGGTTCCTTTTCCTCTGTAATATGTACTAGAGTCACCAGGGAAACATCTAAACTCTCCTCATCATCATAGATATTTATTGAGTTGTGTAAGGGGTTTGGTGCACTTAATCTCCCTGATCTCCTCGGTATCTCGGGCTGAGCCAAAATGTCCCATGGTGAGCCACCCTGTGGCGTTGAAACTTCAGGGTTATCTAACCCGATGATATCTTGAATTTATATTGGCTTTGGGTCACTTGGACCTCCTCGGATTTCAATTGGGTTCTTGGCAGGAACCCTTTTCATATCCATGAGGTTTGGGTCATTCTGCAATTGATCAATTACTCTTTGTTCCTCTTCCATTAAATGCAGACCCCTTATCTGTGCCTTCAGTTTTAATAACAATCCCCTTCCCTACACCTTTGTTGCTCTAATTTCTTCCCTGGCTCTGAGGGCCTCTTGATCGTACTGCTCTATTGTGTCCACCCGTTCATCCATTATCATCGCATTGAACCTGGTCATGTTTGGGTTGGCCATCCTTTGTACCACCTCATCCCAGTCCTGGGCATTCTCTGTGAATACCTCATCTTCAAATTTATCGTGAGCATATGGCTAGTAGGATGACACTTGTGACACACATTGGAGGACCAGGACTTTAGGATCATGCTTGTGGAATTGGTGCGTAGGGGACCTAAATGAAAGCTGGCACAACCCTTCTTGTTTGGCTTGAGAAATATATTTTACTTGATAGAACCCCACATGGAAACCATAGGTTATGAAGGCCCGCTTCTTGTCTTTGACCAATGTGGTGTTATAGCCCTGGAAGATGGTCTGATAACAAATTTCTCCTACGAAGATCCAGTTTGGGAGATGAGTTGGTAGGATATGTGGTGCTCCAGTGGCCCCAAGCACCCTGATGTAGGTGGCACGCTCATCCAAGTACCAATGGCCTACCTTGGATATTGTAGGTGGCACGCTCATCCAAGTACCAATGGCCTACCTTGGATATCATTCTCTTGGCTATCACCGATATCCTTGGGCACTCCTTCTTAAAAAGTATAAAATAAATTCAGGCGATGAATTCATTGCAGATGAGGGACTAATATTTCTTATACATGTTTTCCCATAGAAAGCTGAAGTAGATGTGTACCAAGATCTCTGCATCATGCCATCTCAGATTCATGTTGGCGAAGATGTTCCTAGTACACATGCCATCGACTAGGTACAAGGCCATGTAAAAAGTTGGTGCATGTCCTTCCTTGGATGTCTGAGCCGGTTGCACATAGGTGCTTAGTTGTTTGCATATTATTTATCCCCAGTTGAAGTTGCACCTGACGATTGTGACTATGTATTCCAAATGCATCCAAGCTTCTAAAAACTTGGAGCAATCATTTTCTTTGTATAGCCGACATATGAGATCCATAAAATATATGTATGGCTCCCTTAGGTTGATTGTTTTGTACCATCCATTTCTCCAATTGGTGAATTTATTGTCTTCCCTCCACCATGAGGCCATTAATCGGTTGGTGTCATGGAGTTCATAGAACTTCACCATGAAGTCTATGTTGAGTCGCTCCTCCGGGTCCCTGATATTGTAGTAATTTTGGACCTCTATCGAGAGGAAAACTCCAATGCACCTACCATTCGCATCGTTAATCAAACATTTATTCCCATCCATATGGTCGATGAGCCACTTGAGGACCTCTATGTAGGGGAAAAATAGGGTTGTGTTTGCCAACATGTGTAAATATGACCGTCGTATTTTGGGGAACACTTGATCATCGAGTGTGCTCACATATGGGTCTTTGTGTGGGATATACTCCAGCTATTCTTCTTTGCTAATCCTGTTGAAGAGATTCCCCCACTGTGGGAGAGCTACCTTGGATCTAGTGCTTGCCTCTATGTCACCAAAGGTCGGAGGTTGGATGAAAACTTTCTTTGTTTTTGTATTGACGAAAGTCTTCGGTCTAGGGATGTACTCCAATTGTCTCATGGTCCTTGAAGAAGAGCCTTATCCTGTCTCTGGTTCTTTTAGATTCAGTGCTCTCGGTGAGTTTCGGGTGGTTGGATTTCTCGACGATGTTGTTCCTAAAAATTTAGTAGAGTGTTAGAGACTGTGTAAAAACTGAAAGAACACATATAAATTATAACCAACGAATTGACAAACTTGGATACATACCTCTAAAGCTTGCTAAACTTGGTTTTTTAATAATCATGGGGTCAGTACAGTCTTTCAGTTGCTCATTTTGCTCCTTTAGATGCTCTAGAATTCTCTTATGCATAGAATGAATTTGTTCACAACAGTACAAGATATTTTAAACAGGGAAGATCTTACCGTGTCACATCAGCCATTCAATTTCGGGTTATGAGTGAAAATTCAATAAAATTTTCATTGAATATTTAAAACTTAAATTCATCATGGGTTGATGAAGGAGGTGTGGGTGGTGATGTGGTCTATCAGAGATTTAAAAATTGTTGTTTTAATTGGTGCAAGAGGTAGAAACTAATGCCAGATCAGGTATTAATTAGCTCCTTAAATGTCGAGAATCTGATCATATCTAATGCTAAAAACATCCCATCATGTTTCCCTTTCAGTGGGTGGATCAGGGATCGGGGTCATGCTATGAACATTTGCATTGATATCTTCCTGCAAAAGCTCTGACATCGATTGATCTTACTGTATAGTGTTGACATGACAAAGACGACTCGGAGGTGTGACTAGGACCTAGGTAACCAAGAATGAATCAGGATAAAACTAGACCATACGACCTTCTTACTTGGTAAAGACACGTGGCGTTGGAGAATAGCGAATTAATTCGATCATATTAGTTGGATTCATTACTTTCATTAAGTTATTTGTTCTAAAACACACCTTAGCTTTTCGATGTTGAAAAGGTGTCAAGGATAGGTGATCAACGATAAGCCTACCAAAGAACTCTTAGATCGGCTCCCTCGAAAATGTCTCGATGCCGAAAATGAATCATGGATCGATGATCAGGGATAAATTTATTGTACTCAAAATTTTTATTGTGATCCTTCTAGGTTTTCCCTGATTCCGATAAAGTGCGTCGAGCATCAGCTATTGACAATTTATTTTCGTTCTTTGTTAACATCTGTCCTCCCCGTATTTTACCGATGCTAAAAGGGGATCGACTATGTCTCAAACATTTATGTGAAAAAATTAACGCAAACCAAAAATTCCTTCTGCTGATGACGATGAAGATCGGTACTTGGAAACTATTGTTTTCCAAGTGGTTCCTATAATTACTTAAATTTCGTCTGACGTCGAACCTTAGCGCGTTGGGTGCAGTGTTTGGCTGTCGATTCTTAATTTAGGTGTTAATTTATTTTATTCATGGGGTTTCATAAGTTCAAACAAACTTGGATAGGTTCTGAGAGTCATGAAAATAAACAAAGAAATTTTTTTTCCCAAAATGAAATCGATTCAGACAGTGCAGAAGACCAAGTGGTACCCAAAAAGTGATAAAAAATTATACATACTTTTAGGGTGTGTTGAGAGCTCAACACAGTTGTCCACATAAGATTCAACATGTCTCATCACATCATCTGGTAATGTTGGCTCATGCATAATCAAAATACACATTTCTCTCATGTTCATTTGCATTCAGGGGTTTTGATGGAACATTTTGGTAAGTATACACTCCATTCTATCGATGTTGATGCACTCATGATGCATTGACAAAGATCGATGACATGTAGAATTCCCCGCGCAAACAGTTTCAACCAATCATCAACATCGACATGAACTCATCTCATGCATGAAATGGGATATAGAAAAGGACAAATGCCAATGAGGCCTTCCCAAGAAAATACGATTCATGAGATTATGGGGGTAAATGAATCTAGATTGTCTAAAACCTTTAATTGGTGCCAGGTTCATTTTCTATAGTTTAATGAATTCCATGTCATGTGACATGACAAGAAACCATGAAATAATCAAACTATGAAATGTCACCATCCTTACTCCCATTTTCAACATCAGCTAGTCAAACTATGCTACCACATCAAAATAAGGATACTAATAAAATGGAAAATCACTCCAATAGAAACAAGTTTTAAAAGTGTCCATGAAATGAATCCTAACCATCTGATCATAGGTGAGAATAGATCTTGACCTTTTTTCATACTTCATGACTTGTGCTAATAAATGTTAGATCTTTTCCCAAGCATATAACACGTTCAAAAAAGTTGTCGATGAGAGAAGAACCTAGTTTTGTATTTTTTCTATAACATTTGAACCCAAAATTTATTTAAGGCATTCCTTTTACTATCGGAATGGTCTCACCGACATCTAAAGATTTGTAGTTATAAGTTTTTTGTGATGCCTCATTGTTGGTTTATGGTTTTTGGAATAAAACTTTGACATGTAAAATTATTATGGTATTTTCATGATAACCTTTGATTATAATCTATGTTTTGAGAATTCTATATATCATTGGAAAGGTATCATCAATTTTACAAGTTTTATTTTATAAGTTTTTATTAATTTGCCACTGTTTTTTTCAGGTTTGCGAAATAAAGAAAATCAAGCTCAGGGAAGTGACTTGCATATGAAATTTTAAGATCAATTAATTGTTTTATCTGATAAAATTATTGCGAAAATATATTTGTATTCCCAATATACATTTTTACGTTCCAGGTATGTGCAAGGGGAACAATTTATCATGGAGAGGAGAATTTCAATATTTCATGCTACAAACGGGTAGATTTTCAATAGCTAACAAACAAAAGCATGAGAATAGAGTTGGAAGATTTGGTGAATGGATGCATGATGATTCCAATTTTAGAAGTGAATGATTACTAAAGATTCAATAAAAACTCAACCAGAGTTCATTGTGGATAAAATAAATGAAAAATAAAATTAAAGATGCATGCATGAGGTTGCAAATGAAAGGACAATGAGCATGAGAATAGAGTTGGAAGATTTGGTGAATGGATGCATGATGATTCCAATTTTAGAAGTGAATGATTACTAAAGATTCAATAAAAACTCAACCAGAGTTCATTGTGGATAAAATAAATGAAAAATAAAATTAAAGATGCATGCATGAGGTTGCAAATGAAAGGACAATGAGTTGAATTACTTAATCAATGAAATGTTTATGAGGATGAACATGCATAAATTGAAGTCGGACGCTAATTGGATATGTGGCTAATTGCACGTATTTTAGCATGGATGATTCATCAAGACGTTTTTTTACTGAAGATGCAAATTACATGAGGAGATTGAGTGACCTTTAATAAATTCAATTTTATTTGTATTCCATAATTAAATTAGTTTTTAACTTGTAAATAAGGAGATCGACCTCTTAGTAAGGGGTCTTTGATATCTATAACTATTTTCAAGAGATTTTTTTATCTCTAGAGAGATTTCAAGTGGATTGTAATCGAAGAATTATTTCAAGGTTGAATTTGGAAACTCTTTCGAGTCAACACATTCTAGTTTGATGAATCTTTGTGTGTTTATTAACTATTGTTGATTATTCTATAATTGATTAAATACTACATGAATCTAGTAATAATTTCAATACTTTTAATATATATATTGGTTGGTTGAATGAATTGTTGGATACTTTCGATAAAATATTTTTTTCTTTATTAGTTAATATTCTTTTATGTTATCTAGGATATGGTTCAATTATTTCAGAATATCTCGCAATTAAATGTTATCTCTCTTTGCTATTAATTAGTTATTGTTTCTTGGATATTATTTGATGAGTAATGTATTCTTAGTGGAATTATTTCTTCAAGAATATAAAGTCTTAGATAGTTTTCATTGATTGTTGCCACAGGTTATCCTCAACACATATTTCTCCATATTATTTAATTTCCTCCTTTCATGTAGTAGATAGACTTAAAACAACAAAACAATAAAAATAATGAAACTGAGTAAATTTTAAAGACCATGGAGCATTTTTAGACTATCAATCCAGAGAATCATGCTACTTTAAACAAATAAGATTATAATCGATCCTTGTCTTTGGGCATGATTCCTACCACTGAGACAAAGGGAATTGAGACCCCTCAATGCATCTCTTTGACAACCTCTCTTATTTTTCACTTCTCTTTGGAAAAAATGGTCTCCCACACACCCTTCCACTGTGGTTTATTTTCCATTCATCTTAGGTATGACACCTCAACCTTCACTCCTTACTTTATTTTATCCACCCATCCACTCGACTTTCCTCCTTAGCTCGACTTTTCTTTTGTATCTCTTGGCTCTCTTTCTTGTTTTCTCTTTTAGGTCCATTCCCTTCTCACCTCAGCTCATATTTCTTTGGATCCCTTCTACTAGATATATTATTTATCTCTTATTCCCCCTTTATTCCATCCCCCTTTGCCTCCATGTGGGGGGTTCTCACCTCAGCTCATATTTCTTTGGATCCCTTCTACTAGATATATTATTTATCTCTTATTCCCCCTTTATTCCATCCCCCTTTGCCTCCATGTGGGGGGTTTACTCATCCATTATTTTGGGATCCAAGTGCATTATCCCCTTCTCTACAAACAACATATTTATGGACAAAGGGATTTCTTCCAACAATATCCTTCTAGGGTTGGATGCAAATTGTATTTCAACATTGTTGAAGGATTTTCTTCACTCGAAGGAAAACTCAAAAATATACCCCTCTTTCACATGCTCAAATCATAATTCAGTAGCTCTATCCCACTTATTATCCATATATTTTAGCTTATTGATTGTATTCTGGTCCCAAACTAGTGATTCATGTTGGGCCCTTTGTTTTAATAAATAGAAGTTGCATAAGATATTTTAGAACTTTGTTTTGATAAACAGAAGTTGCACAAGCTATTTTGGAATCAGATAGCTGACCCAAGGAAGGAATAGAAAGTAGAGAAAAGGGAATCTGCAACAAGAAATAGTTAGAACATAAAATAGTTGGAAGGACAACACAACACCAGTTTTGGGAGAAAGAGGTTACAACCGAATCTAGAAGAGGAGAGAACTCTTGGGTTCTCAACTAGTAATATTGGATCATATTATACATATGAAATCAATATTATTGTAAAAATGAGGATGATGAGAATTAGGATTATTATCACTTTTTGTTGTTAGCTTAGCTAAGTCCTAAGATTTGGGATAGGAACCAGAATGATAGTGTAATAGAGTCATGTAGTATTGTAGTGTTGGAAAGAGCAAGGGATTGAGATAAAATTGTTTCACAGTAGTACAAAAGCATTTGTTGATTATATTTGGCATAACCAATTGTATCTGTAACTCAAGATGATCTTGTATTCTGAAGAAGAAACCTGTTATATGATAATATAGTGGGAGACCCAAATTTTCTTGAAAATATATTTTGTACTTAGTCTTATGATTCTATTGAATGTTATTCTATGTTATATTTTATGTATGATAGGATTAAATGGTTATATATTACATGTGAATGTCAACATAACTCTGTTTCTCCATTATCGGTTAGGAAATGTTCATGACTGCAACATGCTTAAGATATCTTGCGTAGGAACGATATGAATCTTGATACTTTGGAGATCTTCTTGAGTATTCTATTTACTCTTCCCTCTCCTATTCATCTTAGTTGTGCTTTGGGTGAGACTTATTTCCTCCCGGTAAGATCAAAATGCCAACATACTAGACTATATGGGTACCTTTTGTTTGTAATTGGAGAAGAACCCTAGTATGATCACTTTTGTGCCAACAAAATGGTTCTATTATCGAGACCTATGATTTAAAATGGAACCTGTAAGGAGAATGCTTCCATGGATCTATAGATCTGGTATTTGGCAATGGTGGGAATGAAAATGTGACACCTTTATATGGAAGGAAGCAGAGTTGCGAGGTAAAAGCGTGAATGCTACCAGAGATTTTGTCTCTGCTTCAGAAAGATCGAGTGACCAATATGAGATATTCTGGGTAAAATTCTCAGAAGAACTATTCCATTCGTTATATGGGCTACAAGAAGCTCTAGAATTCAAAGAACACACCAAGAAGACCTGTACATGTGACACAGAGAAAAATGCAACACTTCATCAGTTGGATCACCAGATTATGAGAGCAATTGATTTCTGGGTTAACACAAGTATGGAAGGATATATAAATGAATTCGTAGCTAAGAATCACCAATTTTTTTCATGGGCAGAAGAAATTTTCAAGAAAGGTGCATGTGGGAGATTTTTTAGGGAAATTCCCATGTGGATCAAAGAATTCTTCATGGAGGAGAGGATGTTAACTATTCCCTCGACTAAGATGGTAGCCTAAACACCTATGCTTGGGGTAGGGTGATTTTGGGATAGGATCAGGACCTAAGACAGGGAAAGGGTTATCTGACATATGGGGGAAGATCAAGAAAAGAATGAAAGAAATGAGTGAGCCTTGAGGAGATTTTCCATAGTTGAGAATTGGTGGCATGGAAAGATAAAAAAAAAATGAAGAAGTATGAGGTGTTGCAGAAAGAAATTGGATCAAGAGGAACAAATGAAAGAAATAATTAAGAGTTGAGGAAGGTAAGAAGACAAGAAAGACTGGCTAGTATAATATTACAACAGAGAGAAGCATAGAGAGGAAGGAGTTCCCAGGGGGTTAGACAACAATAAGAGTGTGTAGAAGCAAGGGAAGATGAAGTAGGTCAGGATCTTGTAGAAGACCGAGAATATTCAACCCTAATATCCATAAATATCAGGAATCAGGCCGAGAAGGATGTTCCAGAGGAAGAAAATGACACCCCCCAAATCAAAGGAACACACTCATAAGTCAGTGGAACCAACCAAAAATCACCCATTCCCTAGGTGTCCTCTATACCCATGGTAATCCCTATGCTGCATACTTATGCTAGTTCTATTCCATCACATCCAGTCAGTCATTCATAGTCTATAAGTGTAAGCAATGGGAGGATATTGGGATCCCCTAGAATATTGAAACTAGGGTCATTATATTTCATTTCAATAGGAACAGTAAGACTCAGAATGGACGGAAATACAAGAGGCTCAATTTCTCGATACCCAGAATTCTGGGGTAAAGGGGATGAGGGTGTATAGAAACATTGGTTCCTATGTGAATCTATCTAGAGATCCAGAGGGAATCTCAATGCAAACAAGTTAGTAGAATTTCAGACTACCTTGAGGGGTCATGCCCTCAAATGGTACATGAAAGATATTGAACCAGGGGTGAAAGGACAAGATTTAACCCTTTCCCAAGTTCTTCTGAAGTTCATTGTTGAATTCAAACTACCTCATTCAGAGAAAACATATCTCTCCGAGTTATGGGAGATTCAACAAAGGGAAGGAGAATCTGCTTGAGAGTATAGTAAAAAATTTAAAGATGTTATTGGAAGGTTAGTGCATCAAATTCATGAAGATCATCAGAGGGAATGGTACATCCAAGGATTACTACCTCTGGCGATAATTCCTCTAACACAAGGGTGGATAGCCACCTTAACAGATTCCTTGGAACAATCGACGAAGATCGAAGCCATGGCAAGATATTCAGGGAGTCTGAGAGTGAGAAAACCTCCAGTGGATGCAAATTTGTCACAACTCGAGGGAAAAATATCAGCACTAATGAAGAAGATTCAGGAATTAACTATACCAAGACCAGGATGACCTCAAATTTGGTGCACAAGATGCTACACAGAGGGGCATCTGGAAAATGAATTCACGCACATAAGGGGAATGGGACCTCGTCACAATTTGATGGGGCCCTCTATAGGACCAACATGAGGAGTTGAAAAAGTAGTTGCAACTCCACCATTCCATGCACCGGTGCTATACCATGTATTTTTAGGAACTCAAACATCTCAGCCAGCCAAATATTATGAGTTTTTTTAGACACATGGGCATGCGCCGAGGCAGTGTCCTATCATGAAAAAGTATACGACTACGCCCAATAAAATACATTGCGAGTTTTGTTCATCTACAACACATGCTACAAATCAATGTAGAGTTTTAGACACACTTTTCGACAGATTAGATCAGACAACATTCATAATAAGAAAAACCCCCCAAGGACCTAGAAGAGGCCAGGGAGGTGGGGCTGGAGAGAGATTAAGAGGAGGACGAAATGGGGGAATAGTTCAGGGCCTATGTTACAAATGTGATGAACAAGGTCACTTGGCCAGAGAATTCCCTTACCCAAGACAACCATGGTGCCATCACTACAAAACTAGCGGGCATGCAACCAAAGACTACCCAGAACTGATCGCGAAATGGGAATATCGAGTTCGTCAATGAGGAGATAAATTCATAGGTTCAGAACTGAAAAATTAAATCAAGGGACAACTACATAATATCAACATCATTACTTGTGGAGGACCAAAAAACTAGAGTAGATGCAAATAGTCAGCCCAAGATTCAGAAAGCAGCTCCCAAGGATGACAGGTATGACCCTTTGAAACAAAAAATATTCTTCAAAGATGAAATAGAAATATTTGAGAGTATCCCTACTCTATAAATAGTGGAGGATTCCCCTAAATTCACATTTCAACCGAATCTTGCGCAAGCCCCTACCTC
>CBVK0101197902.1:0-17547 GCA_900067695.1 Picea abies | reverse complement strand
ATCCCCAGTTCGTTAGTCCAAGCCTGAATAGTCGGCTAGGAGCCGAATCGATGGTCGTCACTTCAGTGCATAGTGACCTATAGATTCTAATGCCCTACTTTTCTGTGCATGGATGATGAGCGAAGGATGTTTATCCAACTGACTACCCCTGTTGATTGTACTTGATTGATGGTTTCCATGCGCCTTTTGCGACTGAGTACTTTTGCGATTTTTTATCCTTTCCTTCCGTGAACCGTGTAATACCCTCTGAGTTCTTCTTTAACTTTGTGTTTTACCATTCTACCAACAACAATTTACCTTCTACTTGACAATGATTTACCCTTTTATAGTCAGTAATTTACCCTCATATTGGAATGCAACTCTGCCATATTTTAGACTAAGAACTTACCACTCTAGACGGAAAATGTATTTCATATTGATAGTGTTATCAGTTTTTATTTTTCTGTGATATATATCGATTATCTCTGCATTATAATTTATGATAGTGTTATTAGTTTTTATTTTTCTACATTACTGATTGAGTATATCTGCAGTTTGTTTTTTGGTGGCATTATCAGTTTTCCATTGATAGCGTTATCAGCAACCCTTAAACCATTATCATTGTACCTAACAGATTATAATGATAATACCCATGGCGATGGCAAATAGCATTGACTGCAAATTTTTGTTTAGCATTTGGCTCCAAATTTTTCTTTGTGCGCATGTCGTTACTCCCTCTTCTTGTACCAGCGATCCCATTCAATGATTTTCACTTAACTCAGCATTTTATCTACTCAGAATTTTTACATACAGTGATCTTAAATTGCAGCGGTTTTTATTGTGTGGCTGCTTGAAGCTTCAAACAATGTTTAATTTACCTCTCATGACTATGATTAAATCCTCAAACTTCATTTTTATTCCCCCTTTGAATGCTTGACACAACGATTTCACCGAGCAACTAATTCGTTGAACGAATGTGTTCTCTCCCTTGAATGTGTTTTACACTCTGCATTGGGATGGCAACCTGAATACGATTTTATTTAGTGGGATGTCTCATCTCTTGTTCATGTGTGAGATTTGAATTGGGATGCATTTTGTTTGTATGCACAGGAGCCTCTATTCCAACAAAACCGACTGCGATTTTTATGGTCAGTTTCTAGATTAATTCATTTTAAGATGGTAAAATAATGTGTTTTAAAATTGTAGCAACAGTAAATTAAATGGTAAGAATATCATGTTTTAACTTGAAGCAAAAGAGAATTTAATTGATGGTGTGGATTGTGTGCATACCCATGATTTCTGGGCATACTACCTGAATTTTTCTCCACGAATTATGGGCGTTTTCCCCGTAGTTATTAACTAGTCAACATAATGGTTATGATAATATTAATAGATTCATCAGTAGATGATTTAGTTTTTCATAGACTGCTTACCTTATGTTAGATAGCCAACCAATAGCCTCTACGTTCAATTGAAATTAGAATTAATATTTTTTAGCCAGCGATATGCAATAGTAGTATTTTTATGACATTGAATTGCATGCCAGCTATTTATTTGGGCTAACTCTGTTTTGAGACAACAACTACAATTATTTTTCTTGTCATTCATTTATATTGCTAATTAGCGAATGAATTGACAACTACTTACACAACAGTTATAAATATGATTAACTCTTTATTTAGGTAGTGAATTGTAGTGATATTCATGGTCATTCCATTTACATTGTTAATTTCTTTAGTAGGATAGCAAAGCTAATGTCATGGATAGTAATTTAATATTGTTAATATTGTTAAATATTGACTTTTGTAACATAGATTGTAACATTCAAAATATAGATTGTAACATTTAATTTATTGTTGATAGTAATGCTATTACACAATATCTACAATAATGCTAGTACACAATATAGTTGACTGATTATTTTAGAATTGCTAAAACATAGAGTAGTTAAAATTTAGACTGGTTATTTTAGACAACAATGTTGATTATTTTTTTAAGCAGCATGGAGCACCTTTAAAATGTTAAGTAGTTCACTTATTTTGATGGACAGTTTATAATTGTTAACAAACATATTGATTTGGTTAAGTGACTTTCTTAGTGCGCATTATGATAACATTTATGACCTTAGTAGCTTGGTAACAATTTGACATTCGCACTTACACATGTTTCTTATTAGTTAGTGGATGGGTTGTTGGAGGAGTCGGGTATTAGCATGAGATTTTTCTTTTGATTGTTGTCATCTTGCGTCTTTTCGACCTGTTGATTGGGGTGTGGGTGTAGTCCTCTTTTCAGTAGCTCGGCTCTGTGTGAGTTGGTTTCATCTAGAGTCCTTGGTTCAAATAGGTTATGTAGTGCCAGGATTATCGTTGCGCCTATTGCCTGGGGACAACTTGATTCCTAACGAGAGGATCATTGTGCACCCTATTGGATAGAGGCGATTGATAACTTGGCTGGGGTGTTTAATTCCCGTTGTGGGTTTTGTTGATCTTGCAAGTTTGTTGATGGTGCTTGGGTTGCAACACCTTCATGCAGTTGGTGGCATGCCATTGAGGTTCTAGTTAACTGGTCATCGAGGCCATTGTGTCAGGATGGGGGTGTTGTCCCTTAGCTTATAAGCATGGTCATGTTGTGTCGGGTGGGCAGTCGTTTCTCCTTTCACTTGTAGTCGTAACGATGGGGTCTTTACATATGGTATCAGAGCGGGTTCAACCCATGACTTGGGATCACTAGGGATTTCATTGATATGATATTTGATTGTAATGTTGCTAATTAAGTTGACTTGTATTCATCCAGGTAATCATGGTTAGAGGACACTACGGAGGTAGACGATGGGGTTCTAGGGGACGAGGCGCGATGCCTCCAGTAGCATCCATGCCTGAGGGGTCTAACCCCAAGGGAAATGAACAGGTTGTCGGGCAGCAGAAAATAGCGGTGGGTGATGTGGTTGTGTTGATGAGGTCTTTTTAGTGGATGTCTAAGGCACTAATCAGTTGTTTGGAAAAAGATGAGGCCAGGGCATTGGCACCCCCTGAGGGTCCACCATGCGCTCCAGTTGGTACTGGTAGCATTCACCGTGAACTCGAGAAGGTCAAATTTCCTGAGTTCTTTGGTGCCCCGAAAGGTGTAGCCACCGAGGCATGGTTGAAGAATATGGTGATGTGCTTTTCACTTCACGAATATACCTCCAACATGAAGGTCTGCATGGTGGTCTTTCAATTGAAGGGGAGCACTCTTGTATGGTGGAAGACACTCATGTCGTAGTTGAACATGGTCGTTGAAGACATGTCATGTGAATTGTTCGAGGAATGGTTCTGAGAGAGGTACCTTTCATAGGAATTCATTGAGTATCAGCTCAACAAGTTCAATGCCTTACGATAGGGTGTCGTACGGTGCACGAGTATGAGGCTCATTTTATGGAGTTACTTTGGTATGCTCCGCATCTTAATACTGAGAAATGTAAGGTCAACAAGTTTGTGTTCGGCCTTAATGGTAGCATACATGAAAAGGTTAGGATTTTAATGCCTCAGACCTTACCAAATGTCGTCTAGAAGGCCCTCATAGCAGAGGAGGAGCTTATCAGCGAGGGTCAGAGCAAGACTCCAGTGAGACCAGCAGGGAAAGTGTCATCTGGTGCGCAGCAATATCAGACACCAGCCAGACATATGCCAGGATATCGTGGCTTCCAGAGTGGATCCACTTTCACTACACCTCGGTGACTAGCGCCTCAGCAACAGACTCGTTACCAAGTACCACCGCATCAGTAGCAGCATCAACCGCAGTAGCAGCAATTTAGGCCTATTGAGTAGAATAGACTAGGATTCCAGGCCGATGGGCCATCAGCTTCTACTTTAGGTACCAGGAGTACTGGACTGAAGAAGCAGTGTTGGACATGTGGGGAGCCACACTACTAGCATGACTGCCATGTGGAGAGGACTAGAGCATCTGGATCAGTCGAACCCACTACCATGGGAGATTTGGGCAAGGCCCATCAGATTCATGCAGCGATGAATAACCACCATGTAGAGCACTAATCGACTATGCTCGAGACACCAGGTACCGTCGTTGGCCAGACCCTTAGTATTTTGATAGATCTCGGTGGTACCGAGAGTTTCCTTTCTGGTGCAGTGCTAAAAAGGATTAAGGTAAAGGCTGTTGATCAAGATAAGTTTAGATTTATAGATATGGCTTCGAGAGCCAAACAGAAGGTTGGAGGAAGGGTTACGGGTTGTACCCTTAACCTTGGAGATTTTATCACCAGGGCCAACTTGTACATCACGATCTTAGGATCTTATAACATCGTGATCGGTATGGACTGGTTGGAATCGCATGAGGTGATACTCAACTACAAGATGAAATGATTGAGCTTGGTCAATGATGAGGGACAGAGACGTGTGATTGTAGGTCAGAACCAGGGATTTTACCTAAGGTTTATCTCTTCCTTGCAGTTACAAAAGAGCATGTGCAAGGGATGTAAGATTTATGTGATTCTTGTGTTAAATGAAAAGGGGGTAGTGGGAGGTCTAGAACACCTTCCAGTGGTGAGAGAGTTTACGGACGTCTTTCCGAATGAGTTACCTGGGATGTTGTTAGAGAGGGAATTGGAATTTACCATAGACCTAAAATAGGGGACTGAACCAATAGCAATAATGCCTTATTGTATGTCAACCCTGGAGTTACAGGAGTTGAGAATGCAACTGAAGGAGTTGTTGGACCTGGGACTAATACGTCCAAGTGTGTCACCGTGGGGTGCACCTGTTATTTTTATACGAAAGAAGGATGGGTCATGGAGACTCTGCATTGACTACCTTCAATTGAACAAGGCAACGATTAAGAATCAGTATCCACTGTCTTATCTCTTTAATCATCATTTTGTGCCTGAGCAATCGGCCAGAAGCTAAATCAACGGTCATCACTTCAGTGTTTAAAGACCCATAGATTCAAATGCCCTATTTTTCTGTGTATGGATGATGAGTGACGGATAATAATTTTCCCTGTTGTCTATCCCTTACTTATCTTTGAATTGATTGATTCATGGATGAATGTTTAGTCTTTGCACCTTCCTATGAATGAGTACCTTTCCAACTTGATTGATTAAAACTTTGATTTCTCTCTACATTTTTAATTTCTTGAACTTGGGTACATCTCTGCATTTTTATTAATAAACTCTGCATTATGGATAGATATTGAGGAGATATGTCGACACGGGATTCTCCAAACATTCCTCGCAAACACTCTAGCTTCTCTCGAGAAGGAAGAATAAGGACTCCTTCTTCGACTGAGACTCCGAGTGACCAACAACAATCTCGTCAGAACAGATTTTCAAACGAGTCTGTGAATAGATCAACTGCAGAACATGCTCAAGAAAGTGCTATGGATGTAGCCTTTTTAGATAGGTTGTGCATTGATACTCCTACACCTGAGAATGTAGGGAATACCTTGGGACAAGGGAATATTTCTGGTAATTTTCTTTGATTTTGTTTATTTTTGTTGTATTTTTGTGTATTTAAATTTATGTAAATTTAAATCTTGTAATTACCTCAAAATGTATGTGTGTAGACAATGCGTTTATAGCAAGGGGAGATAATGAGAGAGAGAGTAGTTTTCACGAAGATTCAAATGTCGGTGCAGAGGGTGAAGGTGAATTTAGGAGGCCGCATTATCAATAAATAGAAGATTACATGGCTACCTCCACCTATCCTTCAGATGTTGGTGATGAACTTCCCTAAGAAGGGATTACTGAAGCAATGATGCTTGAGCGATTCTCAGGTGTTAAAAGAAGGTTGGAAAATGATTTGGTGGTCTTGGAACTCCCTCAGGAGAGTAAACAAAGCTTGCAAATTATTTTCCATTCATTGGAAAACTTTATGGACGCATATCAGAAGATGGGGCCAACCACTGACAATTTTGTTGATTTAATGAGGCGGCGAAAATCAAAGGTAATGGGCCCTGATAAATGGGAGGCAGTAAAAAATAGAGTTTCAAAAGAAGACATCATTTCAATGTTCAATTTCAAAGAGGGCCCAAAGTGGAAGATGTTGAAGGTGCAATATTTTAAGCACCTTGACATTGCAGAACATATGTATAATAGATTTTTGGCGGCATATGGGAAATTTTCGTGGAACGATGAGGTTCCACACTATTTTGAAAGACACTTTTTTGTAGAGTTTTTCTTGCACATCCACCCTAATTATACTAGTTTATCGTCCAAATATTATGGGACTGGAAAAGGATGGACATATGATTACAAAGGGGTATATCGAAATATGACATTGTGGAGGCCTCCACAACCTTTAGTACCTCACCCAACAAGGGTATTTGCTTCACATTCAAAGTTGCAGGCTACATCAGAAGTTGGCAAAGAGGCTAAGAATGCAATCGGGGAAAATTTGGAAGTGATTTTTTATGGTGTTGATGTTGGCATGAACCGTCGGCGAGCGGAAGACAATTCTCGGGCCACATTTGTTTATAAAACAGATGCAGAGATAGATATCATGTTAGCAGAAGATGTTTTGGAGTATGCAAAATTTTGTCGAGATGGTTGGAAGAAGGTCATTCAGAATGATGACCCAAAACGCAGATTGGTATGTGTTCTAGTTAGTAAATTTTTGATGCATTTTATGATAGTTTACCTCTAATTCTAGATTTTTATATCATTGTATCTATAGAAATAATTGAGTTGTTATTGCCATTCATTGTAGTTTGTAGATATGTTAAATGAATATCCAATAAGTAGGGGACTTGATTCCACAAGTTTAAATTTGGATCGGTTGAATTAGGTATGTGTTTTATAATAGTTGTTCAATCTCCACTATTTTGAATAAGAGATCAACAACATTTATAATTTTGTATAAATATGAACAAATTGAATCCTAGATTTATTTCTTAGTTGTGTTGTTCATAGATCCTTATTCCATATCCTACTACTTTGGCAGACTTGTCTCAATTCTTATTAGGAGATTTTGAAGAGGGTGGGAGTTCACATGTATTATTTAATGTCTTAAAATCATTTAAATTTAATGTGTTATAATCATTTAAATTTTATTTTTTAAATATTCAAATTTGAAATGTGTTATATAGGCTAATGTGGAGAAGAGAGTACCTGAGAGTGTGATTGGAAGGAAGATTGGAATTGAGGAGGAAATGGAGGAAGCACCTAGATTTGGGAAGAATGTGTCCATTCAGAATGATTCATAAATGTATGGTTTTTAATTTTATCAAATTTTTGTTTTCTCAAAGTTTTAGTTTAGTCTTTCTTATTCAACGCTTTGATCAATTATTTAGAAATATATAGAACCCCTAGATAAGTTTATCATTGTCTTAAATGATGTACATTTAAATTTATTTGAGGTTAGATCATGATGAAGACCTAATTTTGAACTTGAACATTTGAATATTTGAGAACAGACACTATCCCACATCAGAAAAGAGAAAGTTTATAAATTTTATTCGATTGCATTCCTTGCTTTCTTGTCCAAGAATGACGTAGTATGGATATTTGTGTTTTGTACATACAATGAAGTGAATTCCTTATTCCCAGTGTATTTTCAAACTCTTAACTAAATTGGTTACTAATCACAAAAACCAACATTCAATTAGATTTACAAATAAGCTCACACACATTATATATGTGAGCTAGCTCACACATAATTTCAAAGAGCATTTCATTATATCTAATATGAATACATATCATTTAAATGGTTTTTGAAGAATGACTTAATATACATGTGCAGATTTGTGTTTTCTTCATGTACATGCAAGATTATATGAGAACATCTATTCCACCGCAGAAAGAGGAGATAAGTATTTTCCGGAAAAATGGTTTTTAAAATGGAGATTTGTAAACTTTTTAGATAATAACTAGTTTTTTGGAAGAATGGATTAATATGGAGATTTATGAGTCCTTTAGTTCGAAAGGGCATCATGGAATTTAATTATATGACCACTGCAGAAGAAGAGAGAAGTATTTTACTGCTGAGGAGATTAGTATTTTATTGTTGTGTAAATATGATTAGGTAACATCACCTGGGATGAGAATTTCTGAAGAATTTGAGACCTTATCCACAAGGAGAATTTCACCTGAAGGATTTGGGACTTTATCCACAAGGAGATAAGTATTTCATTAGAAGATTGACTTAATATGGAGATTTGTAAATTTTCTGCATACACAGTTCTATATTTATTTTTATATTATTATCTAAATCTAACTCACAATTTGTTTTACCAAGAACACAATAACATCACCTTGGATGTGAATTTCACCTGAAAGATTTGGGACCTTATCCACGAGGAGAATTTCACCTGAAGGATTTGGGACTTTATCCACAGGGAGATAAATATTTCATTGGAAGAATGACTTAATATAGAGATTTGTGAACTTTCTTCATACACAGTTCTATATTTATTTTCAGATTATTATCTAACTCTAACTCACAATTGGTTTTACCAAGAACATAATTTTTCTCTTTAAAATTTTTTAAGATTTTAGATAAGATTTACAAATTATTTAAATCATGTATGTTTAATTGGAGAGTAACTATCTTAAATATATTTAAATGTGGTTGGGTATGTTATTATTTCTTATTGCTTATTTAATATTTAGTTACAGTATATATGTTAATATGTGTTATTTGTTTTTTTATTATTGTTTTTTATTGTTACATATGTCTAAATTATATTTGGTGGAAAATATGTTTACAATATATTTTGTGGGAAAGAGTATGTTGGAGAATGAGACTTAACTCTTTTGATATGTATGTCAATTTTGTTTTAATCACAATTTTTTAATTTTGTATTATTTCGCATGTTTGAATTGTAAATTTTTAATTTTTGAATTTTGGTTTTTTTGCATGTTTGAATTGCAGGTATGAAGTGATCTATCTTAAAGCGATGGCTTAAAGTCCATAATTTTGGAGTTAAATGTCTTAGTTTTTGTTATCATCGTAAAATGGATGTGGAACTTATGTATTTTACAGTGTAACTATTCAGACTTTCATTATATATATATCATAATTTTGGAATTCAAAATATCAATTTATTGTCTCATATTTGATTTCTCAAAGTTGATGGGAAAAACAAAGTGGCAAAGTTAACTAGCAATGAACTAATGTTTTGTATATTTTCATTTTTATAATTCATTAAATTAAGCATCAAACTCTTAAATTTTTTTTGTTATGTATTAATTTAAATGTTTCATTTTATGTTCATCGTGGACTGTTAAAAATATGATTCTATTAACATCTGTTAAAAATATGATTCTATTGACATCTATTCATTGTTGGTTTAAAATATCATGTTTTATTTTATCTTCATTGTGCACTGATGACCCTGTTGTTTACATAGATACACTTGACTAATAAAAAAACTAAAGGAAAGATAAGCATATGAGATCTGTTAAATAAAATGGTTACATAAATGCACTTAACTAATAAAAAAATATAAATATATTGACATATCATCAAACAATTTTGACAGAATACTTTTAGAAAATTAATTTTATATTAAAAAAATTATTTTTTTTTCTAGTTTTTTTTTTAAGTAAAAAATGATAGGACCTATTATATTATCATTATCAAGTTACAATGACTGTTTACGAAGCTAGCTGTCCCACCTAAACAGGAAACCGAGACAGTTGGGCATCCTGTGCCTTTTTTTTCCCAGTAAACAAAACTATCAGTGTACCGTCCTGCCCGAAGGAAACAAAGACTGCCACCCATTAATTTTAGACTGTATGCCAAAAAATAGTTGCAAAAGAACTAAGATCTAACTGGGAAAAAGCCTGGTTCGGAAACAGAAAAAAATTTCTAACCAAGAACATCATTGAACCTCTTATCCGGTGAGCTCGTCCTCGTCCCCATGCTTTCGCCATCCTATTGGAAGCGTGTAAGCCTACGCGCACATTGGGCATTTTCGTTTAGGAAGAGTTTTGGAATGAGTCGCAAACAGCATGTCGAGTCGTTGATCAATTCGAGTGAGGCGAAAGACCTAGACTTCCAACAAACTCCTCAGATCGAAGATGAGAGCGAGGTACCCCGAGTCGGTGAAGAGTTGGTGGTCCTGCCAGTGGCTGTTGACGGAGGCTGGGGGAATGGACCCTTTTTCTCCCTCACTTGCATGTGTTGGTCAGTTGGAAAGCTGGATCGCTGCCTCCATAGGTGCACCGAGGGGTGAGTATTTGCTTCCCTTTATGTGGGACGAGCTCTCTTCTTCTACATAGTAGGTGGTAAAATTCTTTGTTGGGATATTGGCTTTGGAACCAAGCGGTTTTCCCGAAGGCGAAAGCTTGTCATCTGAGCCAAAATTGGTGGGTGGATTCCAATTGTCTGGGACTATGAACAGAGGGATCTTGGGATAGATTTGCATGGCATCTTCCAAGGTAATCTCTTCCACGTACACCATTGGAGGCGTTCATGGTTTCTTACGCCTTTGGAGGGACACCATGGCTAACGCCTGCTCAAATTTCTTCTGTCTCTGGCGGCGAGATTCGGCTGTGTACCAAGCGGCACCCATGCACGGCTTACCTTGTGCTCTAGGCATGGTGGAGACCCTAGAGATGACCGAGGTTCCTTACGGGTGGAAGGCTCTACTCCATAGCTTCAAAGGGTCCGCAAACTGCTGCTCTGGTGAAATTAACTCTACACTCGACACTGTGATGGGCGAATGTCATTACATTCTATCAAGGCAGGTGATAAGGAGGAGGGAAACTACGACTGCCATAGCCATTAAGGCTTCATGCTGAGTGCGCTGGTGCATTGTACCGATCACTTGCGTGAAGGGGCTCATTGCCTGGATTTGGCTGCGCGGATTCATACTTGGTTAATGACTGAGGCGATGGTCGCCAGTGGATATATTAATGTTGCATCCCGGCGTTGTCCCGTGTGGCTTTGATTTGGGACATGGCACCCCATCCGGGGGAAAAAAAAAAATCTAGTTACTAATAACCTTGTTGGTTACATAGATGCACTTAACTAATAAGAAAAACTAAAGGAAAGATAGGCATATGAGATCTGCTAAATAATTGGTTACATAGATGCACTTACCTAATAAAAAAAACTAAAGGAAAGATAAGCATATGACATCATAATGCACTTAACTAAAGGAAAAACTAAAGGAAAGATAGGCATATGAGATCTGTTAAATAAATTGGTTATATTTATGCACTTAACTAATAAAAAAAACTAAAGGAAAGATAGGCATATGAGATCTGTTAAATAAATTGGTTACATAGATGCACTTAACTAATAAAAAAAACTAAAGGAACGATAGGCATATGAAATGTTAAATAAATTGGTTACATAAATGCACTTTTAATAAAAAAAAACTAAAAGAAAATCTAAAGAAAAGATAGGCATATGAGATCTGCTAAATAAATTAAAAAAAAAAATTAGAGTGAAATAATACAAGAATGTGTTTATTTATCTATTTGAGAATATGTAGAGCCATTAATACAAGAATGTGTTGTTGTTTATATATTTAAGAATATGCAGACTCAATAGATGGACAAGAAAAAAGTGAACTATCAAACATACAAGATTGTATCATTGCACATATATATTTAAGAATATATGATAGTATACAACATGTTAAACCATGCAAAACCTATTTGAGAATATATGGTAGTAGAAAACACTTTAAACCATGCAAAGCCTACCTATTTGAGAATATATAGTAGTAGAAAATACTTTAAACCATGCAAAGCCTGTGTTGGTATGAACTGCACTAAAAGGAAGAAATTTTCATGATCTACCAATTTCCTTTCAAAAAACTTGTGTCTGATTTTGGAAGAAGGTAACCAATGTGGAATTCAAAGGAGGAGGTATGCATTCAAGCATTGTGTTTGAGACATGCCAAGGAACAACACATACCCCTTGTACAACTCAGATAACATGTATGAAAGATAATTACATTAGGAAAACAATTTGCAGGCTATGGTTTAGTACTATTCACATAAACCCACATTTTTGTAAGGGTCTTCACTTGACTTTAGGCAAGGTTGTATTAATTTCCTTAACTTTGTTAGAGAAGAGATCTATTAATTACAATTTAATTCACTTGACTTTAGGTATGGTTATATTAATTTCCTTAACTTTGTTAGATAAGGGATCTATTAATTACAATTTAATTCTAATTATTAACACTTCTAAATAAATTTACATGAAAATCAACTTAATTATTAAAATGAAGATTCTAAATAATTTCCAATTTTAAATGTAAATCAACTTAATAATTCGAATGGAGACATTGGTATATATATGATATTATTAGTAAAGTGTTATTACAACAAGTGGAAGATATGTTTAAAATTTTTTTAGTTGTTAGAATGTTAATTTTAAAAATGAAAAAAAAAAATTACCACTTAACGAAGTCCATGTTCTCAAATCTAGGATAGAAGAGATGTTCAACTCTTCTTTGATTGGTACAATAGTAATAAAAATAAAATTCTCAAGATAGAAGAGATATCCAAATTAATTATAGGTAATGTTTGTACAATAAAATCTTAAGATAAAATAGATGTTCAACTCTTTTTTGGTTTGTGTGATAGTGATAAAATAAAATGTTCAAAATGATATGACAATAAAATAAAACCTTAAGATGGAAGAAATGATCAACTCTTCTTTAATTTTAACATGTAGTCATTAAAAAAATGCTCAAAACTAGAGAGATATTCACCTCAAAGTTCATATACCCTTAATAAAATAAAATCTCAAAATGAAGAGATGTTTTTAACTTTTCTATAATTTTGAGAACAATAATTAAAAAAAAATATTCAAAATAAAACAGATGTTCAATTCAAATTTAATTTCTATAATGCTCGTAAAATAAAATAAAAATCAGAATGAGTTAAAATTTGAAAAAAGATATTAAATTACAATAGAAAATATAAAATATGTTTACATTTTTTAAAAATTAATGCAATATTATTAAAATAAAATGGAAAACAACAGTATTGAAAAAAGTGAGTGTTCAATGGAAATGGTGTTTGACAATTTTTTAGTTTAAAATAAAATGCTCACAATACAAAAGATATACAACTCAATTTTGATTGGTGTAATGCTCATAAAATACTTTTGATTGGTGTAATGGTTGAAAAACACAAATAAAATATTGTTGAACCATATTTTATTTGTGTTTTTTAAGAATGATCTGGAATTTTTTATACATACCATTTTTATAAATAGCATATTTGGAAATATGGTTGAAAATAGTCAAAACAAGTCATCAAATTTTGGAATGTACTTTCAATGAAAAATAAAAAATTATGGAAATTACATGTGACACTTGTTTAAAAACATCGTAATGGTATTCTATCTTCAATTATTCGTTCATGATCGACTTTGGACATTTTCCATTTTCTAACTTTTATTATTATTATTATTGAACTTCTATTAACTTTATGCACGCTACACCTACCAAATGACTATATTGACAAATTGTTGCATGTGACTGGTAGTCCTGAATGTGAACATGAGTATCGGTTTGATGAGTTTCTTGAAAAAAATATCATTTCAATACAATGGATCCTCTTTCATATATAAAACCATTATCATCAAAATCTTCTAATAGTCTCATATTATGTTTTGCGCATCGCATCAAATAATATTTCACATTTTCAGTGTTGTCTACAAGTGCAACCATGGAAAAAACATCTCATGCAAATAATTGGATATATTTGACAACAAACAATTCATGTTATATTATCACACAAATACATCTACAAGTTATTTGAAAAAATTTAAGTTCATAAAAATTACCTTCTCTAACAAGATCAGAAACTCTATCTCCATCAATTGACATTATAGTTTCATTTTATTCTATCTCCTCTAATCTTGCAAGTGGTGTTTTCCCTTTTACATTAAGTTCGATATGTCTCCAAGATTTAACATATCCTGCATTTTCATTTTCACAAATATCTATGGATTTTGTGTCCTCTATGCAAACTGAACAAAAACAAGACTTATTTCTTCTATCAAATGAAAACATGTTTTGAAATTTTTTTGTTTTAACTGAATGTATTTTTCATGTCCCAGGTATTGTACTGGCATCATATGAGATTGATCTATTTACATCTTGGATTCCAACATACCAAAAAAACCTGCACAAGACAAAAACTTGTTAACTCGAAATCTCTCAAGAAAATGATTGAAGTTTGAATATAAATTTGAACACGTTCAAATAAAAATGTCATGTGTACATGCATAACATTTATATATAGACACACCTGCACACATCCCTTGACGGATTATATTCATGTCTTAGCGTCATTTTGCACCATTCAACAATTTTTTCAGTGGATTCAAATCGATCGGCATGAGGGTTCATCTAATACCTTCAAAGTGTTCGTTTTACACATGCCCCTGCATCGTCATGCTCTCATTTTCCATGATCAGTCTCAAAAAAATTTCAATAATGTGTAATGTTTAACATTTTATGAAGACGGCATAACCAATAGAATGATTGTGAAGATTTGAACTGACCTGTACAACCATATGACCATATCCAACGTCGATCGAATATGATTTCGTGTTATTTCAATGAATCATAAAATTTATCAAAACAATGTTGTACATAATGTGTGTCGTGTGCTCGATCATCACTTATATAAAAGTGATATTCTTTAATAACATGTCAATTATTGTTGGTGCTTTATATGTTATCAAGACTCTATTGACCATGTCTATATAGAACATGGACAAATATTGTGACTTGATCAGAATGATAATATTCACTCTGTATTTCTTTTTGTGCAACGAATGTGTAATTCTCTGCAAAATCAACTACAAACAAAATTGTCCCTAATGGAAACACTTCACGAGATTTTTTGAATTGTAGATCTTGCCATCGAGATCTATGTGAATGCTTGGTGTATTTATAAATTTCTTCCTCGAACTTCTTCAAAAAATCTATCACACTAATTTTATCTACCTTCAAATCAATCCTTTTGGAAATAACATTTGAAGAATGTGGAGCTGTGATGTTGATATATTCATATCTCTTCCAATTGACTATTATATTATAAAATGATTGATCATTGATATCAATATGATACTTTGAATGTAAAAAACTTAGATTTTTACAATGATCACATTTATTTCCACCAACACATTTTTTTTTGTAAAATAAATCATCATCTTCTCGTTCACATAG
Organism: Picea abies; assembly: GCA_900067695.1. NCBI lineage: Eukaryota > Viridiplantae > Streptophyta > Pinopsida > Pinales > Pinaceae > Picea > Picea abies. The sequence goes on along the minus strand of CBVK0101197902.1, from coordinate 2,427 downwards.
AATTTCATATATAAAAACATGGAATGTGGAAGGAGGAGGTGACTCTGGCCATAAAGTTTTACCAAAATCCAAAAAAGTGTCATAATACAACTCAAATTTCACATGATAACGACAACAACAAGTGTCACGAATAGTGATGGGTCTAACAAACCATGGTTTTTGTTGCACAAACGTATTGATAGAAATTTCAACTTCTTTGTTCTCTTCTTTGAACTTATTGAACAATTATATTTGTGTCATTGGCAGTATATGTTTTGGATGTTCTTCATATTTTTTTTGTGCTATTCTTCGTCGCAACACATCCCTTATATGTGGTGAAACAAGAGATTCTTCCAACCAACAATTACAAGCCAATTCTTTAACATTTTCTGCAAGTTTATCTTTGTAGGGTTGTCTAGAAATCACTGTCCAACAAGCGAGTTCATCATTTTCATCTATTTGCAATTGAAATTTTCTATGTTTGTGCAATATTTTTCTTGACGTTCCCATCATTTTTGCCATGTGTCTTGTCAAACGATCTTTTATATTGCTAGATGAAACAACTGTTGTTTGTATCACTCTACATGCAACACTGACATTTTTTTTTCGAGATTTTCCAAAAGATTTTAATACACTAGTTATATTGTCAAAGACATTTTGTTTCACCTTTGTATCCTTTATCGAATTTTGAATACCCAATAAGGATGTAGCTTCTTTTAACTTTCTTGACTTCATTAGACAGAGTAAAAGTTGAGCTTGTACTGTTACTGATTCATCTTTGAAAAAAGTATTATACATATTCTTAGTTCGATATCTTATATAATGCTTAGCTTTTTTCTTCCCAAATTTGTCAGTATCAACATTTTCTAATATTTCATCATCAATGTGGATCGATTCTCCTGCATATTTCAATTTAAAGTTTGTATTAAAAAACAAAACCCGAACACAAATTCACTAAACTATATATACAAGTGTTCATTTTGTATTATCTAAATTTATGTGCATACCTATATGTGATTCGTCTTCTACTTCAATTTTGGTTTCAACGTCTTCTACTTCAATTTTGGTTTCAACGCCTTCTACTTCAATTTCGGTTTCAACGTCTTCTTCGACATTATGAGACAAATATATTTATGTTTTTTGAAAAACATAAAATTGTAATTACAATCAATTATATTATTTAAAATATTTTAAATTTGAATTCTATACTTTCTGAATACAGTCCCAATGTGTGTCGTGTTCTCGATCATCATATGTGCATCCATACCTAGTTGAACTTCTTATTGAAAATCTGTATTTACATTATCATCGTTTCTTTCTTCAATACTTGCACGTTCTCGTTTACTTCTCCAATAATGCTCTTTCCTTTGTTTGTTTTGGAGAGTATCATCTCGAGTGCGATCAAATTTTCTCTTGCACAAACTTTTGTTTCCCATGACTTTTATAGTTATCTGTAAAAGATATGTTCAACAAAGACTTCACCTTGAAAAAATCCTCGACATATATCTTTCAACATATAAATTGTTATTCCAATAAAATCTTGAACAAACATCAATTACCTTATTAAACAAAAACCAAAAAGATAATTCGAAACTTTGTTTAGGTGCTCTAGAAAACCATCATGTATCGATATTGATCATCCGATTAAGCCTATGGAACAAAGGGAATAAATAAATAAAGAAAAGAATACAATTGCAATCAGTAATAGAAATGCTTTGAAATCCCTATCCCTGAGCTCATATATGTCCGTTCATCCGATGAATTGTGTTAAATGTGTTGGGATGAAAGCGCATTTATACGATTTGGCATAAAATGAAACGATGCAATGTGTCTTTTCATTTTTTCCAACCAAAGGAATTCGCTCAACACGTTTTTGGCTGAATGAAGGTTTTTTCGGCCGAAAACCTTGGAAATCGTTCAGTTTTGACAGTTTCCGTTAGAATTTAGTCTTTCGGCTGAAATAATATTGTTTCAGCCGAAAACATGAAATTGGGACTAAAAACAAAAACCAGAGAATTGCCCCAAGCTTACCTGAAATTTGGAGGTTGTGGATTCTTGTAAATATTGAGAATTTGGTTTTGAAAATGACACCAACATTTCCAAAATTGAATCTACTTTCAATTCATATAATTTGTTTTCATTTTCATTATTTTAATCTAATTTTATTTAAATTTAAAAAAAAAATCACTGCATAATATTTTCAGCAGACATTATGATTCGGTAAAATGAAATATCGGTATCTCTAAAAATATACAGTGAAAATTTTAGAAAAAATAATATTCATAATCCTTAAATTGTTCTTTACAAAATAGTGTATTTAGATTTTACTTTTAAGTAAAAATTAAGATAGATACAAGGTGCAGAAAAGCAGGTGTTTAAACTCTACAACGTTTTCAGCTTGGTCAACTTCAAAAAATTCTAGAAATTATAATATTCATCCGTTAGATT